>CM057142.1:15423138-15455095 GCA_029964075.1 Patiria pectinifera | reverse complement strand
GTGTATGGAATTCTTTCCCTTCTTTTCAGAAAGAATTTCATACTGGGCCACCACTCATATTCCTCAATATATAACCTAAAAAGTACCAAAAGTTGTAAATCTGATGAAGAAACACTATTTTAAAATTAAAGAGTGCAAAAATTCTTTTAAATATTTTGACTTTTTCTGCCATGGCCCATAGACTTTGTGCAGGAGGTCTGAGTTGATGGCCCAGTATGGAATTCTTTCCATCTTTTCCCTTAAATGCTTGAATTGAATTTGAATGGAAAGATTCCCATATCTGGCCATCAGTATTTTTTTCCCCTTAAATGACCCATCAGCCATCAAAAAGTGGTAGGCAATAGCCTAGGCATGCTAGGCCTAATGTCCTAAAAAGTCAAAATTAGCACTGACAAATTTTGAAGTTTTACTGAGAAAACACTTAGAAATTTTCAGACCAGTCCATAGGTTTTGTGCACAGGGTGACAAGTGATGGCCAGATATTGTAATCTTTCCATTTGAACTCCCATTCCCAACTACAAATTTGGAGAAGGAAAATACTGGGGCCTACTGTATCTTACTTTGTGCAGTTGGAGTGCAGTCATCAATGAGAGCGACGACAGTGTTGTGTTCATTTTTTTGCACTGCATTTGCACTCGGAAACAACCGATACCCACTCGACATTATTTTGCAAAGAAAATAACGCAACGTAAATATGTAGAATCCTTGATTGCTGACATCTACATCAATGTTAAATTGCTCAATTCTGGAACAGCAGACGATACAGACACGTATGGTTTTGTACTGCGCGGCGGTCGCGGGACAAACGTTTCTTAGATTTGTTGAATAGCGCCCTCTATCATGTCCACAGCCGCGTGAGGTAAAGTGAGCCCCAACTACAGACAACTAAAATTTACCTGTAAATCCCTGCGCTCGAGCTCATTAACATTTTGTCATCCGGAGTTGGCGAAATATAATTTTGATATGTCCTTGCGGCCTATATATTTGGGACGGATTGTAGAAATATTTGTGGAGATCAAGCATTTGTGACGTGTGGCTTTCAAACCTTCAAAGGATTTTGTTCGAAGAAAAAAAAAACACCAAAATTTGTGCGTCTTTTTGGTTGCGGGGGGGGGGGGAGGGGTGTTACTTACAGGTACTTACAGGTCCTCTTCTGATATAAGGCCTTTGAAGGCCTCTCTCATCAGATCTTCATAACTCTGGTTAAATTTGTATGTACGCATGCAAGTGGGGGTTGGCGCTTCAAAGTCAAACTTGAAAGGTTCAAGATGTCCAGAGCTTGTCTAATCTAGCCTCAAAGACTTGACACTAGGTGCTGAAACAACAAAGTTGGGGAGTCTATTCCATGTGTCTTCTGATCGGTGCACGAAGGAGAATTTCCTCACATCTAACCTGGTTCTGATCTTGGCTACTTTATATTGATGACCCCTTGTGTCGTTAGTGTTGAGTTGGATGAAGTTTGTTACATCTGAGTCGTATTTCCCTGCGAGTATTTTGAACATCTCGATCAGGCGTCTGTAAGCTAAGGTTGGTAGTTCCAGGTGCTTCAGTCCGTCCTCATAAGACATGTCTTTCAGGCCAGGGATGAGTTTAGTTGCTCGTCTTTGGACATTTTTTATTGCAGTGATGTGCTTTTTAAGGTGCGGCAACAGTTTTAGGGGTGGTTTGGTGGGAGGAAACATAAAAAAAAACAAGTGCGAGTGCACCTTAAGCTCTGGACGTGTTGCCAGAAGTCTGGTATCGAAACTGAAATGATCAAAATGATTCCTTCATGCCAGAGCTGAAAAATGCGAGGCCGACAAAATGTGCGCGACGCCATACTTTTAGTTGTCAATTTTCGGGACAAGAATGTGCAGGGCATGCAAATTGTGACTTGGCCGGCGTATATAGACAATTTTGGGCCTACTTAATACCTACCGGAGTAACTCCAGCTCCACTGCCCATCAGGAATTCGACATGGAGCTAAAACTATGTTGTAGATACTAGATTCTAAGAGGCCTTAAAAAAACGGGACTCTCTGTATTCAGAAAAAAATGGTCCTTTTCCTTATTAATCCCAACCCAGATTCATATAACGAGGTATGATTAATGGAATCTGGATTGGGATTCTAGAGGGAAAAGGGCCCATTTTTTAATTTTTGAATCTATTTTCTACAACATATAGTTTTAGCTCCAGCTCTATATGTCGAATTCCTGATGAGCATTGGAGCCGGAGTTACTCAAGCTACTTATTGCACCCTAGGAGGGGGTTTGAGCACGCCCTCTCGATGAAAGGATTAGACCAGAGCAATTGATTTGTCAAGTTTCTAGTACACATTTCAAGTCAAACCAAATAACTTCCTTCACATGGCACGCCTCGACATTTCAATGTACTACCGGTATATTTTATTTCATAAAGTATATTTTCACCACTCTTTTATACAAATTAAATCACAATATGAAGATGGGTTTTAAAACGAATATCATGCATGATTGAGAAGAATACATGTACAGTAAATTAAGAGAGAATAAAATAAAAAGAGTAACTCATTTCGTTTGTCAACACCTACTGTCCAACAGTTTTTCTAGTCGTTTTAAAAGGGAGGGGGTTCAATAGCCCTACATATGCCAAACAAGTAATTGTATCTTAACAGAAAATACATAACAATAAAATGAGCAGAGAGCCCAACTTCAGGAAGCCGATATATACCTAAAATTTTACGGAGTCAAGTATTTAGACTGGTTCCTGCTCTCACAACATCATTTTGAAGTCAGAATCAATGATGGCGGGACTGGGAACGAGTCTAGTCATTTTTTGTGTGCTAAAACAGAAATCATCTTAAACTTGCTTAAACTTAAATTTGCTTGACAAATATCTTTCTGATCTTGGGCAAATGTCTTTGCTGATAGAGGCTTATGTGCTGAAATTGGGCCCTTGCCGCGTTTTTTTTTCACAGTTAGGAAATTGCCAGAACATATGCACACCGCTAAAGAAGAACTCAAAGTGCCACACCAGGCGTTGTACAGAAGAATACAGATACAGATACACTACAGAAGAAAATCATTGAATGTTAAGTTTTACCGAAATTCGTGTTTTGGAGCCCCTATACCAAAAAACAAAAATTCACTGAGAGCGAGTCACAACAGTGTATTTGCCATTTTTGGCTTCAACCTGTTTTGGCCGCAAAGCTAATTTCCTGTACGCAAATAGCCACAATGGATATACGGGACTTAGCATGCTTTTATGTGCAAACATCTGTCTGTGGTCACCGGCGAAATGAGAATTCATACCATGCCACACGGAAGAACAAGTTTAGACTAGTGACTTGTACTGTTTCTAGATTCGTCTCGGGACTGTTTTTTGCATGCATGCAAGAAATTAGCTTAAAGTAATTGTATAATTAAATTTAACTTTACATTAAATATAATGATTGACAAACAAATTAGTCGAGTACGTCTCTAGTACTACTAACACTACAAGCTAATAACAGAGCCAAGTGGGAACGTTTCCCAAAAAGATGACATGTCGTACATGATTGATGATGAACCACTGCATATAAATATATGCCATTCTAATAATGCAGAGACGCGTGACAAAAAGGGTCAATTGGCCTAAACAAGAAACGCGTGCTGATATAAAAGTACTTGGATCCTTGGAGTGACATTTTCCACAACATGAACTTTTGTCCAGTATCGTTCTGGAGCACTCTTTGTATGCACGTAATACTCTTTAAAAACCAGAATACTTGATTTGAAGCTTGTGAAATGGATACAAGAAAGACAATTTGAAGTTTGCAGATAAAAAATAAATATCGTAAAAATTACTCCTATATTGTGTAGGCTTTTGCAGGATTGAGGACGGTACTGCCAAGCCACTTTTCCTTCAAAAGGGGTTGGATACTTCTTGAAAGTTTCAATTGCAAAGCTGTGAAGTTGGTGATTTTTGAGGATATACACCGAGTTTCCAAGGAAAAAGTGTCCAGGAAATTTAGGCTAATCTCCCCTGTAACAGTGTTGTAGTTCAGTCCATGTCCCTGCAGTCCATCACAAGTCTGAAGTCAAATCATTTAGCTATTCAAATGAACTGTTACAAAAGCATTTCTTTGTCATTGTTCACCCCATTACTTGTGACTGGACATATGAAATAACGGGTGACTTGGACTGTGAAAGGACTTGTGACTGGACTTGTGAATGGACTTGTGATGGACTTGTGACCGGACTTGTGACTGGAATTGTGACTAGAATTGTGACTGGACTTGTAGCCCGACTTGTGACTGGACTTGTGATGGACTTGTGACTGACTGACTGACTTGTGACTGACTGACTGACTTGTGACTGACTTGTGACTGGACTTGTGACTGACTTGTGACTGGACTTGTGGCTAGACTTGTGACTGGACTTGTGATGGACTTGTGACTGGAATTGTGACTGGACTTGTGACTGGGCTTGTGACTGGGCATGTGAAAGGATTTGTGATGGACGCGACTGGACTTGTGACTGGACTTGTGATGGACTTGTGACTGGAATTGTGACTGGACTTGTGACTGGGCTTGTGACTGGGCATGTGAAAGGATTTGTGATGGACGTGCGACTGGACTTGTGACTGGACTTGTGATGGACTTGTGGCCGGACTTGTGGCTGGACTTGTGACTGGACTTGTGACTGGACTTGTGACTGGAATTGTGACTGGACTTGTGACTGGGCTTGTGACTGGGCATGTGAAAGGATTTGTGATGGACGTGCGACTGGACTAGTGACTGGACTTGTGATGGACTTGTGGCCGGACTTGTGGCTGGACTTGTGACAGGACTTGTGACTGGACTGATGACTGGACTTGTGACAGGACTTGTGACTGGACTTGTGATGGGACTTGTGGCTGGACTTGTGAATGGACTTGTGGCTGGACTTGTGGCTGGACTTGTGACTGGACTTGTGATTGGACTTGTGACAGGATTTGTGACTGGACTTGTGAAAGGACTTGTGACTGGACATGTGAAGGACTCGACTTCAACACTAGTTCCCTGTAAGGAAAGGCTGATTCTAAAAGAGGGAGCTTGGCAGAACACACATTGTCTGAAACATCAAAATAACAACTTTCAGAACCAAACCTTCTTCACAGCAGAGATTAATTTACAAAAACCAGACCTTTTTTCAGGTTTCTGAAGTCAACAAGCTATAATCAGACCACCATGGGGGTTTGTTTCAAAAGTCACTTTCAAAAGTCATGAATTTTTATCCTCTTTTTTAAATTTACATTTTTGAGAAATTGGCCTGAAGATGAATTAAAACATTCTTTTAAAAACCACAAAGCATAAACCAACAATACAGCAAAAGAATACTTTTTTTAAAATTACACACTGCAGTAAACAAGAAGTTAACACCAATTGAAAACACAGATTCTTAATTTTATGAAAGTTGGACCTCAATACTTTTCAAGAATAAGGTGGCTGGATTTTTAAAAGTCCAAGATGTCTTCTCGATTTTTAAACACGGAAATGATTATAAACGAGTACTAATGTTGAAAGACTTTGGATATCACAATTTGTTTTTGACCCTGAATCGTATATTTTTCCGGAATTTGGTTGAACTATCGATTTAGATGCATGGAAAAGTAACATTCAGTTGGTACATTTTGATATTTTTCAAAACCCAATTTTATAAAATGTATTTATTTATATTTTTAATAACTGCAAATCATCAATCAAAAGCAAAACAGAGAATTAATGTTTTAATTTTGGACACAACAAAAGACAACTTTACAAGTACCTTTTTGATTTTTGATTAGGCGGACGGTGACAGTACTTAAGTTTTCGGTTTTTTTCCCGCAGCCACTGTTTAGAGGTGATAACTGCTCAAAACTTCAAACAAATGTAATTACACGCATGCAATGTTATTTAAAATATAAATCATGACAAGATTTGAGTTTACACTAATTTCTGTGAATACAATTACAATCTCTCCATAAAGTTACCCCTTTAAAATAGACTAACAATGTACACTGTATACATATAATGATGACACCATTAATAATTACATTAAAAACAATAATATCACTTACGTTTTAAAATAATGTTTTGTTCTTATTTATTGTATTTTTTTTACAGGATTGCTTTTGTGTTTGTGGAATTATTCGTATCTTTGCCTGAAGAAAACGAAAAAAAAAATACCAACAACTCGGGACTGGGGTTCAGATATAATCAGTACACTATGATACTCCTCGAAAAAAATTCAAATATTTGGAGAATGCAGCATAAATCCAGTCTGATACAAGTCTTAGCAGGTACATGTACATGGGGAGCAAGCTGTTATGCAATAGACCTTTATCATGCTGCCACCATTTCAGTCATGTTCCCTGTATCCAATAACAGTACTGAATGATAATGTTTTTTATGCAAAAAGGAACCAGACTATTTTTCCTTCCAGCCTCGCTTTAGTTACGTTGATTTGAATGGGAAAAAATCAAGATGGCTGCAACACGTTCCTGTTCATGCACGGACCATTGATGTAACTTGTCTGGTGCCACCATTCTTCCACTGATTCTAGAAATGTTATTGGCAAGATAACTATAGAGGGCGCACTCACTTTACACCCAGTATTCAATTATCATACATGATCATTGCCCTTTCACTGGCACTGCTTTCAAGTGAAAATGACACTTTCAAAAATGATTGTCAGATATTTCCAAACATGCAAGGCAAATTCGAAATCTAGCACATCACAATATTTCAAGTGCGTTTGACTTTTTTCACCTTAAAAGAGAGTCAGGTTGGCGCAGTGGTTACTGTCCTCGCCTTCCACCGCTGTGGCCCGGAATCGATTCCTGCCCTCGTCCACATGCAAATTGGGTTTTCAGTCCCTACATGATGCTTGCGAAAATGTAATTTACACCTTAAAGCTATAGTCCAACATTTGCAGCCATCCGAAAAGTAACTGGTGTAATTATTGTTGAAAAACATACTTGGTTGAAAGATAGTAAGGGGACTAAACTCCCTGTTAAATTATTCTTTCTGGCAAGCTTTCATTTTGAAGTAATCAACGAAAGAAGGCCTTTCCAACGGTGCGTCTTAAGACGCACCGCGAGAAAATTTAAATTAGTAGTTCGTTTTGTTATTCGGCAAAGCGCGCGCAAGCATTGGCGCGACGCACACGCCGTTGCTATAATTCGTCGGATGAGTGTGCGACATCGCTAGCTGCAATCGGCTCAGTAAGAACGCCTCGGACGCTAAATTCAGGTCCAATTCAAAACATGATTCAGCAACATTTGATTTGAAATTGAGATCCTAGAATGCTGTTTTCCTCGGAATATACAGCTGAAGCTGAGCTGAAACTTCATTAGGTTAGTTGTTCAGTATCCTTCATTAGATTTTGAACACTTTTGTTGCTTCAAGCGAACAAAATGCACAAATTACAAATGATGGACTATATCTTTAAAGCTACATATGTTGAACTCGCTGTATACACCTGTATCTTGCCGTATCAATGCACCGATGTGGTAGTATTATCACGTGGACCTTTATGAACAATCTGAACAGCTACTTCCGAGATTTGAATTTAGAGGTCAAGTTTCTTTAATGGGTAACCAGATACCCATGTTATTTTAATTGGTACCCGATTTCCACTATCCTTAATGCACAGCCCTAAGTACGACACAATCATTCTTCTATTGTAAAATGCACAAAATATTTGGTTGCAAGTATGCATACATGTAGGGGACAGTGCACGCTTAAACAGTAAACTGGTCATATACTATTCAGAATAAATACATGGGCTTCACAGTATGCACGACCAATTTTTGTCCGAATGTGCACCTTCCTTTGCAGAGGACTGAAGTTGAGCCAGGGCTCATGGCAGAAGACATCAATCACTGTCCTCCGTCTTTCCCTGCTGAGGAGGGCGCTTGTGTACGGAGACCACAGATGAGACACCGCCACCAACAGTTGGTGCACAGACCCAATAGAGGCAAGAGGGTAATGCAAAGACAGGCAAGGACAGACTAAGGGAAGACTCCGCCCATATTTGAGAACAGCTGACGAAGACAGGTGGTAATTATAAGCACCTTGAATACTTTGGCCAGGCATTTTTTTAAAATGATGTGTTGTTGGTTTCATTTGTTCAGGAGCGAACTAAAGACAAGAATTCTTCTCTGGTCTTGGGGTCGTCACGGAAGACACCCAGCATCGTGCTGGTGATGGTTTTACTGTTCAGCTTCTGGACTCCTCGCATCACCATACACATGTGGCTGTAAGCAGAAATATAAAAAAACCAACTATGATAGTGAAACTTCTTTTTTTTTAAATTTTCTCATCCTCTGCAATCGGTGAACATAGGCACATGGTACCAAACCCTCCTACATGCATGCAAACATACATTCTGTGCAAAGATGTCATTTCAGTCAAAATCAATCAAGTGACTGTTTTGAACAGTTAAGAGCTCCCAGCCTACATACCGGTAAAGCAGGATTGACTGGCTGTGACTGTTTATGTAACTTGATACAGCTATGCTTTGACGGTAGGTTATAAATAAGCCAGCTGTGCTACCATTTTTTGCCTGCTTTTGTCTGTTGACTGAATTTGACTGTCACAGTGCCTACAAGAAATATGGTCCGACTGTTGGTGACTAGTCTGCGTAAAAGGCTTGGCAGGGGTAGAGGATTGAGTTTTTGACTGTCTGTGAATGATCAAACAGCAGGAGGGTTAAGGGATATTATGTACATGTACATGTGCATGTGACAGTCCTGAAAATCTTGTCATTTTCATATTTTGTTTTAACAAATTTCTGCAAGAAAATCACATTCAATAGGCCTGAAACATAATGATGTCACGCTTTGTTTACATGTGCGCTTTCTTATGGGAGCTTGGTGTCCTCAGATAGTGCAATATGTAAATAAAAACTATGGCGTCATTACACCTCAGGTCTATTTCTAATGTATTAACCTCCAAATCCTTTCCAAGTCAACCACACATTTAAAGGGAACATCATTGGCAAAATTTGCTATCCTTGTGAGAAATGAACTATTTGAGGGGTTAGTATAATAGATAAAGTGTTCACTGACATGTTTGAAAGTGAATTTTCAAAATGCTGGAAAAACCAGAAAGATAAAATGTTCAAGTAGTCAGTTCTAGCTCCACTAAAGATAAAATGGATCAATTTCCAGATGCCGGAAAATTAAAGGTAAAGGGAATAAGTCTAGCTGGCCTGCAATTTGGAATTAATACCCCAGTAGCTAAAACAAAATTTGAACTGAATAAACACACCTTGGTAAATTGCTAGTTTTTGAGTAAAAATATATCTATTTCCAGCGGTGGTGAAAACCTTGCTGAAACGTATACAAAATACCATTTTCTAGAAATTGCCCCAGTTGAGACCTTTACAATGTTTTGACTGACATTTACCAACATCCAATTGTGTGTGAGTTTTACAAGGCTGCAAATGTTGTATATTCCCTTTAAGAACAAAATACCAGCTTAAAATATTGAATGCAGGAGTGCATGTGTGTATCTCAAAATATTTGAATAAACAGTATTTTGTAGATATTCATATGTAACTAGCTGGATTTGAATGTGCTGGTACATGTATACAAGTGGGCTCTGATATTTTTGCAGGAAATTTTAAGATCAACAAAAAATGTATATACCGTTTACATGTGTGGCATGCAAGTATCTTATCTGAGAACTCAACAATGCCTGAAATCCTGTCATAGCAGGAAGACTTCTCTCAATCCGGGTTATTCCCTTTTTAATCCACAATCACCATTTCACAACAGTTGAATTGTACTGAACAGCAGGATATAACACACTGTATCAACAATCCCCTACCAACTCCCATTGCTGTGTGATAGCTTCCCGAAGATACTTATAAAACACCCTTTCAGTTCCGCATACATGTCCACGGGAGAAATTCCACCTCCATTCTTCTCCTGAACTTGAAAACCTTCCTCATTCACCTTGGACACTGGTGCTGTTGTTACCCCAAAGGTTGGCCCACAGCATTTGAAAC
Source organism: Patiria pectinifera (assembly GCA_029964075.1). Classification (NCBI taxonomy): domain Eukaryota; kingdom Metazoa; phylum Echinodermata; class Asteroidea; order Valvatida; family Asterinidae; genus Patiria; species Patiria pectinifera. The sequence continues at coordinate 15,445,121 of CM057142.1, read as the reverse complement.
CTGAGTGTCACTTTATGAATTGAGCTAGGAGACAATGGGCCATTGTGAGGCGTGTTCGTGGTACGGTACCTGGTACCTTCCGTGTGACCTGTTTTTGGCAATGTGTGAGACTCCAGACTTACGTTGCTTCGACTATCACGGCTACCCCCATTGGCGATATGGCCTCAACCATGGCTAATGCTATCTGTTTTGTCAGTCGTTCTTGCACTGTGGAAAAGATACAATAAAGAATAAATAAGGCTCGAGGGTTTGCATTGTGGATATGATCAATGAATGAGAGGTTTGCGGTAACACCATGTGAATGATATAGTGAGATGCGTGGTTCTGACACGAACCAGTTGGTTAAACCAGGGTTCGACCGTAACTTTTTTGTTCACTAGCCAGCCGGACTACTGAAACGGACTCTTAACTAGCCCATGGGCATTTTCACTAGCCCGCATTTTTTTTTTTATCTCAAATACAAAATGGCGTATTTTCAGACTCAATTCTGAGGCAATTTTGTCAGTGTTTTTGATAAACAGATCTAATAATTGAACCCTTTAAAACAATTGATAAAATTAGACACAAATTCATGGGGTTTTCTTTCTGAATTTAATGATTTATTTCTTCCTGTACGTTCGTCTTTGCCGTATCCCAATAATTTTTCACTCGCCAGCCGGGCTAGTTAAGGAATAGTTTGAATAGCCCGCCGCTGTTTTGACTAGCATTTGAATAGCGGGCTACCGCTAATTTCGGACCCTGGTTTAACTCGATGTTTCGAACAGTATGCTCTGCTTGTCATCAGGAGACTGAAGCATATAAGCTATGCATACTGGTACTATTACAAGCCCATAAAAAAGATAATGGGAAGAAGTTGCTGTAGCATTTGTAGCCTAAGGTTTGGTTTGACATTTTCTGTTGCACTTGTCCTTTTCTTACATTTTACATATTGTTTTGGGGTAGACGGAGACTTGAACCTGTGATTTGCAGTGAAATAATTTGCAAGGGAACGGGGAACTTGGGTTCAACAGGAAGTAGGGGGAGGTATACAGGGGGCACACAGGTGTCAATGGGGGGGGGGGGGGGTTAGGCTGTGAACACCCCCACCCCCCCCCCCCCTGTTGAGCCAAGGACATATCAATTTGTTAGGTCAAGTTAAGGGAATTTGTCAGGGCGCGCACCAGAACGCATGGTTTCTAGCTTAAACACACTCATATTCGAGACTTCTCTCGTCACAACTTGAGACTCGCTCACTGCACAAAGTTGGTGTTTCCATAAAGGAAAAGACTATCTTTTATTCTTTTATGTCAGCATATTTTTGGAAAGAATGAAGTTAATTCACCCTCGTCATTTTTAGAATCATTTTCTTGTCAGCCGTGTGTTTTTGTGTGGAAAGCCGGGCTAGAAAATCGCTTGGCAGCTAGGCGGCTTTCACTGGCAACATCTTTAGACCCTCTAAATGACCCAAAAAGTTGTTTCCATAAATTATTGACCGCACAAGCATTTTCATGATAAGACAGTTGTTTTGATTGGACAAACTCTTCCTCTGTCAATTTTAAAATCAAAACTTTCATCCAATAACTGGCCTTGTCTCATACCCCATAAAATATTGCACAAAATGGTTGTTACGACGCGGGCAGGGTGGTGATATTCGGACTTTTCTGTCAGTAAATTAGACTTTTATATAGCATTCATATTTGTATTCATATTTGTCATTCATATATGGCCATGGTTGAGCAATTGCAATGGATGACTTGACTTTATATGCATACCGGTACCTTGTAATCTTCTGCTGTATATCTCCACGATCCTGAAATACAAAGAAATACAAAAGAAGTCAGGAAAACTGACCTTATAAAGTTGGCTGAAAGTAAATTTCAAAAATCAATTTGGGTAGATATTCCCATGATCAGGGTGATTTAGGCATGTAGGCAGAGACGCCCATTTTCAATGTTATTTTTTATCTACATGTATCACACCACACCACTTCAAAAGGGCAAAAACGGTATTCAAAATTGTTCAGCTTTGGGGCCGAGAAACTGTCACAATGATAAGACTTTTGATAAATTTTAGGCTAAATACAAAATCCAGAGGTGGTTGTAGTACTGAAGAGAATGTTGTCTGTTGCCAAATCTGTGCAAATTCACACTTTACCCCTAATTTATTAAAAAATACCACAACGTGATGTGCACAGATGTTATTTGTTGAGTGTGTTTGTTTACAAATGTATCTCATGTACAAGTGCATGTAGGTTAATGTGATGTTCGGCTAAAATCAACATTATACGTTTCTCATCATATCTTCTTTGGCCATCAACACTGAGTTTGACAGATCTGGCAAATAGCATGCACTATGTATGCTCTGGGCTTATTTATTTCAATTATTGGCCAATTTGGCACCTTCATATGTCCCCTTGGATTCCTTCATATGTCCCCTTCATGTGTCAAACTGATAATGGCTTGAAAAATCAAGCAACACAGCTAGTTGCTGAATAGTTGGGTGGATGTACATGCACATTGCACTTGGGTAAACATTTCGAAGGTCTGAGTGGTTTGTGTTACATGACAGTCGTATGGTATATCAATTTACCAATTCTGCAAAATCACCTGCCGGGATAACATATGTTTAAAAAAAAAACAAGCAACATGACTAGTTTCAGAATATTTGGGTGGATGTAAAATAATGTACATATGCACAATGCATAAATTTGCATAAAAATTTGAAAAAGTTTGTGTGAACATGACAGTCATATCAATTTACCAATTTGCAAAATCATCCAAGATGACACATATTAACAAAGCAATTCTTAAAAGATGTATTTCCTCAAAATGCAATGGAATAGGAAAAGAGTTCCATGAGGCTAAATGAACGGTTTAATTAGGACGTTAAATGTGACAACATTACATGAAATAGGGACGGACAGTCCAAATTTTTTCAACTCCAGATCCTGGTGTTCATGAATTCAGTGAGAAACGGTCATTTTCATCAACAGCACAGGTTCATTAAAACTTTCATTAAAACTGGACACACCACTGGTCATTAAAACTTGCCGAAAAGCCAAAAAGGAAACATGTACAATGTATATTAACATCCCAATTTTCCCCGAAACCACTACCGCAATGATTTATTTTCATTGAAAGTGAAAGAATTATTTATTGTATTTCCCTTTACGATGTAGATTTGTGTTGGAGACACGAGTAAGTTCAACCAAATTTTCTAAGGGAATTCACACATACCTTGCTACTTTGCTGAGCCCTAGAAGGCGCTTGTTGGGTAGATATCCGATGGATACCTACACAATTCCAAAATAAACAACCAATAAAAATATTTTCATTATGGGCTCCATGTAAAAGTACCCCTTTAACAGTAAGGAGGGGTGAGTTGCAAACCGGAAGACCACTTGGAGTGGATTCGAATGCATTGTCGACGACGTCTGAGGCTCACATGAAGACTGAGTGGCTCAGAGTGAAATGGGAGGAATATTATCGCAAGGTAAAATCTGGACTTTTCCATTTCACGAGGCGAGTGAACTGGAAAAGTCCAGATTTTACCGAGCGATATAATATTCCTCCCATTTCACAATTTAAAGCCACTCAATATTTGTTTTATATAACTGACATATAGATCCTTGTCATTTGATATATTTGCACTTTTATTTCACTACAAAATTGATGGGAAATTTATTTCTCTCTTCCAAACCACCCCTTCACTAAAATGTTTGAACCCCACTCTGTAGCGCTGGCTACGTGCAACGCTGAAGGCGTACTTTGCAAAGTATAACGCGTCATGGAATAAGAATGATCCTAACTGTTGAATAGTATTTCCCATTCCCCATGGGGGATAGTACTTTTTGAGACCCGGCGTGAATGGGAGTAATAACAAATGTCACGTGATGTGAGTTCCACCAATCAAATGACAAGGATACATGTATGTATGTCGGATGTAAAATAAAATAGTCGTGGGTACTTCCCACGATATGCACACGAACCAGTAGGTCCTATACAGCTACATGTAGGTCTCTCGAAAGGGGTAAATAAGCGCTCTCTCTTTGTTCGCAAACGGTGCCCATAGAGACTTGATTTTTAACAAACATTGGCCTTTGGAGAAAGTCCTGAAAGGAATTCCATACCTGGACACCCTGTGGACAAACCCTATAAGATTGGTCTAAAAATCCTTCAATATTTTACCTGCCAAATCTGACTCTTTAGGACATGTTAGGCCAATTGCTTTTTGATTGCTGATAGGTAAAACTGCAGGAAAAAATTAGTGATGTCCATGTATGGAATTTTTTCCAAAGTCCTTGTGGACAAGCGGGGGATGGTGGTGGGGAGGGGTGCATATTCAAAAGGGTCAAAGCAGGGAGAGGGGCATTGTTCAAGCACATAGGATGTCCTATCAAGACCAACTTTTTGATTCATCGATGAATTTATTACATCATCCTCCCCAAAACAAAATCATTTGGCAGGAAACAATATCTTCAAAGTGCTATGATTCAAACACGTGAATTCCTTTAACTCAGCAGGCCTCGAACCGCCCTAAACTGGCCTAATCCGGCCTAAACCGGCCCGCCTGCTACTCCCCAGGCTGCCTCAAACCACCCCAGCACTACATGTCTATGGTTTTTTTGATTCGTGGAGGAGTAAATGCAATGTAATGCAATTTAATACAAGTCATAAGGGGTTACATTTGGGTAAAAGTGATTTTTTGTTGTGCATGCTGATCAACACATACTGATTCCAAGGACAGATGTCTAGCCTGCACTCTTGTACCAATGTATTCAAAGTTACTTGAACTTTAACAGCAAAATCTGATGATAAAAAGGAGACATGTGTTTAGACACTTTGTCTGATTTGAGTTGCTACATGTATATTTGACCCCAGAGTTTGTATGTCAAAATAGGGCCAACACAGTCTGATAAAAAAGGGGTACATACTGTATATGCCTGTCCAATTTTTGAGAGAGTAACTGTTAAGCATAAAAAGAATGTTTTGAATTATTTTTTGTGAGGCAATTAGGGGAATGAGTTATGAAAACATGCTGGATTAAAAGTTTACATGAACTCGAAACTTTATGGAGTTTTTTTTTTTGGGGGGGGGGGTGGATAGACAATTATTTGGAAACACAAAAGTGGGGAAATTTTCTTGGGCAAAAGTGCACACAAAAACAACAGTGGGATTTAATCTGTGAATTATGCAGGGGAGTCAAAAAGAATGTGACCTGGATTAATGATGTCTTTTCTTGAAAAAAAAAAATCAAATTTGATACACCAAAGAAGTATGTCTTAAAAGAGCATAAATGTTCTTCCACTCATCTGGAAAAAAAAAATTACTGCAATTTATCCATGCTATCATAAGTTATCGTCATCATCAACATCATCAAGTTATGCATATTTCACTACAAGAATCTATCTTTTATAACTGTCTGAGCTGAGTGAGAATTACAGATTACACACAGGCATTCAAATACAAGACTGAAACTATATTTTTAGTGTCAGAGTGTTTGCTTTGAATATGAGGAACAAGTTAACTTTTTTTCTCTGAAATATGGATAGCAATTTCGGTCTGTTTACTGTTGCAAGATTTGGTTCACTCGTGGAGGTGGGAAAGTTGTATTTAATGGGTGTTCAACCGTTTTTACCGGTAGGACGGTAAATAATCAGTGTTAGACAGCTGAATTTTGTGATCTTTTTATTAAAACAGATATACATTTTTTGTAACTTGGGAATAAAGTATTCAAATTACGTGAATTTTTCACAGTTTCTAGTCAATAACATGAAATGGAGCGTTAAAAAATATTACAATTCAATTCTAATTTGGTAACTTTCTTTTTGACTCACCCTGTACAAAAGCATAAATCAAGAATTGTCTCTCTTTTCAGATTTTGCATCTTGTATTTTCTCTTTTTGGGGGGGGGGGGAGGGAGGCATGGGAGGATGTGTTACCTTTCCAATAAAAGGCACAAGATGGTGTTCACACAGGGAGAACATCTCAATATCCTTGACGATGACCATCTCATCGTGATCCTCGTCAAATATTGCATCATTCAGTACATCTACAGGAAAGGGAGACAGAAAAGGAGAAAAAAAAATCATCAAAATATCGGCAATCCTCTCAAGAATACATAGTACAAAAACAACAATCTTGTTTGTACACTGTGCAGTGAGTTTTATAGCTTTACATTGTACATGTATAAACTGGCAACTTTTGTGAGCGTCATAAATGAGAAATATGTTTTGTTTTTACATGTAGCTTGCGTTTCACTTTGAAAATTCCCCACAAATGGCATTCAAAACCTTTCCTTTTCATTGTCATTGAGAAGTTACTAAATAATTTGTAAAGATGGTTCAGGGTAGCTGGTCCCATAATCTGGAACGGGTTCCTGACATCAACAGCCAGGTACATGTACACGTACGTGTACTCGGTTACCTGGTTCCCATGCTCAGCCCTACTAACAAGTGCAACGCCATTACACACATGTACATGTACGTGTATCTTTCTACTTGAAATGTTCCTTTTTCTTGTTCTCATTTCCCTAAATCCCTTCTCTGGGTAGCCCACACCTCAAGTGGCCCTTAAATAGGGCCTTGTGATGGGTGACTCTCAGAAACAAAATGCCTCAGGTGTTAGAGACTGTGTTACACCCCAATGATGCAATATACCATGGAATAAAATGAAGCGGTCAAGGTGCTTTTGACGAACCCCGGCCACAAATATCTTGGTATTGTTCGGTTCTTATACCGCTATTCATACTAGAGTTTTAAAAGGTTACAGCAAGGTCATGGTGGCCTGATAGCTGATTCAACAATAATGGACTTCCCAATTGATACAAACCCTGGTTCATCGCTCCAAGCAAAGAAAGATACAGTAACACAGTTCTGAGGAATTCAGAGTCTAACCGTTCAAACTTTTCCCATTCCATTTAATGAATAGGGATAATAATTCAGTGGCGTACCCAGGGGGGAGGGGGGCCCCCAAGAGGTTGTCAGTTTTTTGGTTTTTTGTATTTTTGTTTTTTGTTAGCCCAAAATTTGGCCTTGGTGATATGAGTGTGGCCTGTTTTCGAGTAGTATAATAGGGGTGTAAGTGGTGCCACCAACGTCAAAATTATAGGCCGCCCCTCAAAAAAAACCCAATATTTTTCTGCGGCCAAAAATTTTGGGCAACATTTGTGAAAAAAAATTCAACTTTTAGCAAATTTGTAAAAAAAAATAATTTTGAGCCCCCTCCCCTAAAAACCAAATCCTGGGTTCGCCACTATAATAATTCTAAAGCGCTTTGAAAGCGCTATAAGCACCACATAAATTATTATTAGTCTTTGTTCAAACCCTGGCATTTTGTGGTGTGAAGACCAAGCACGATTCCTGCATTGCTTATGTGCTGTTACCGAGATACATTAAATCATACAAAAAAGGGGTTGGGTGAGGGCTCCATACATGCCAGTGACAGAGTTCACCAAAACTTACATGTATCTAACTTCTACATGTAAGGTCCATATTACAGAGCAAATATTATAGTCAGGTCCACAGACAAGGTTTCACCTCGACAAGAAAAGGTTGAGCCACAAACCTGACAAGGACAGAACCAGGCCAAGCACAAAAGATATTGCATGGTCATCATATACCGTACAACATGTGCGTGCAACCAAACTTTAGAATTGGCAAAAGTAGTACGGGCCAGGTGCCATGATTTTCCGCTTCGCTGAAAAAAAGTACGGAAGTAAAAGAACACCTCTTTGAAATGTTGATCCAAATCTGAAAGTTCAGTGTTTGGACGACGTTTTTCTAAATAAAGTACTACCAAATGCCAGATGTTCGTTAAAATCAATAAGCCGTCAAAATGCAAACGTGTAAACCGGCACGTAACAACCACCCATACTCAATACCTTCTTAACCTCTTTATTTGATGCAAACTAGTTTGCTATTTTTGGTTGACCTTTTTTTTAATAATATATCATACTACCATGTGGTCATTTTCAATCAGTCATCAACAAGTACATACTTTGTACATGTTTAAACCCTGCAACAACCAACCATATTCAATACTTTATTGCACTACGTGTAGTACCCCCTCAATGGTAACAGAGAGTTGGAGGAGACTTGGAGGGACATTCAAAGGCACTGCCGATGACGTCTGATGCTGATGCGAAAATTCTACAGGGAAAAAAGTTGCTGTGCATACATTGTACCAGTACTTCGCTCCATTTGTGTGTTAAGACGAGTATGGACATACACGTGTACATTGCGTTTGTTTATGGTGTAAATCGAGGACACACACGTGCAACATCATCGGTGAATCGAGGACAGGAACCAAATGGAGGACGTCCTCGATTAGAAAACGTGTACAAAACCAATGAGAGCTGTTGCGAAAAACGAAAAGGGAAAAGGAACAAAAGAAAACCTTCAATTTACACCATACAAAGTGTCATCTTCTACGCATTTACGGAGTCCATAGAATACTTCTTGGACAATTCTGGCGATTCACAATGCAGACCGCCACCAAGAGTTTGCCACGGAGAGTTAATTTTTCCCAGTGCATTGTGGAAGATGGTCGACAAACTCGCAGCGCGGGACATTTGAAATTCCTAGTTTTTCCGGTCAGTAGTTTTGTACATGTAAGCGTATGATTCGAGTACATGTATATGTTTGCCCGTTCTTTTCTTTTTATTATTATGGTGTTTTTTTGTAAGGCGGCAGAACGCTATGCCCAAATCTATAACAAATTAGCTCAAGTTTGTCTAAATGACACTCATTCAAATGGGCTGTGTTTTGTTGACCGTAAACTTGCAAAATGGACTCTCCATGGCAAACTCTCGGTGGCGAACTGCATTGCGAATCGCCCCAATTCCTTAATTGTTTGCTGTTTGGAAAACCTTATTATCAAAATATAAATTTATACAACTACCGTATGGTCATGAAAATCAATGAAACGTCAAAATGCACATTTAAACCCTGCAATGACCACCCACAGATCAGGACTCCCTATATTACCTGCCTGACCTTTTTGGACAACCTTTTTGCTAATATACATGTACAGTACTACGATATGGTCATTAAAATAATTGAATCGTCAAAAGCCGTAATTTTGTGTAAACCATGCATCAACCACCTTAATTGTATTGTACTCCTTTATTATTACATGTAGGCCTACCAGTAGTTCCCAAAATAAACTGCGATATGGTAGTTAAAAACAACGAATCGTCAAAAGCCGTTATTTTGTTTAAACCATGCATCAACCACCTTAATTGCATTGGTACATGTACTCCTTTATTATTAGGCCAAGTTCCCTGAATAAACTGAAGTGAGCTGCAGTAAAATGGAAAATTAAAGAGATTATCATCAGACTAACAATGTACATACATGTACATGTATGTACATCAGGGGTTCTCATTTCACAGCTTGCACCAGACTACAATTACAGTCTCCATGCCAAAATGATAATCATGCATCGTTTAGTATCGTTACTGTTACTTAGGCTAATAATTGATTTGTGGAAATTACATGTACATGAACATGTATCTCAAAAATTCAGGGGAAAAAAACCAAAAACATGAACCAATTCTGGCAATCATGACTGATAATTGACAAGATTCATGTTACAAATTACAAGCTGTATAAGTGATTGTTAGTTAATGCTTGTTGAATTTGACTATCTCAAGCGAATAAATTGGTACCGTATTGACCACAGTGCTGTTTGTCCGGTGTGACTCTTCTCACAAAACCATTTTTTTTTCATTTACAGAACATATTTCCCATGCTTATTTTATTAAATAAATTGTGATTCATGTCCCGGTACACATCAATCAATTTATTTAATTACATGTAAATAAGCGTGGAAAATATGTAAGCCAAAAAAACGAGGAAATTCCAAGGCACACAAGACTTTGTACCGGTACAGTATTTTTCCATTTGTAAAGCCCGGTTCATACATGTACTTGGTGCGAATGCAAATGCGAAGCAAATTTGACGTCAAGAAACATTCGCTGCAAAATTTCAACTTTTATGAATTTGCAGCGCAAATACTTGCCATGACGTCACGGATTCGCATTCGCTTTCGCGCCGAGTATGAACCGGGCTTAATGGCATTCAGAATGAGAAGTAAAAAACAAGGAAATCAGCGGATCTGAGGAAAAGTTGCAAGCCTAGATAGAACATTCATACGTAAAACTATTTGACATGAATACTGCCACCAAAGCATCAAATGGTGTCCAGTCCCCGCCTCCACTTGCACCTTTCAATCTTAAATCGTCGGGAATTACATCACTTTCTCCTGTTGTCAAAACAAGTTACATGCACTTATGCCCTTGGCAACAACAAATGAAAAACCCAGAGACAGTCTATAAATTTGCAATCAAAAATGTTGCAAAATCAACGCCTTAAGACTGCGACTGCTGTCACCCATCTGTTTTTTTCCCTCTGCTTGATCTCCGGTATTATTTCCAGTCTATTGTGTTCAACAACCCACGTAATTAGGCTGGACTAACGAGTCCTTATTGTATCAGCGACACTGATTAGCTCACAGGCTATAGAGCCCACACCGCCAAGCTAATTAACGGTGGATTGGGCAACCCCAATACTGGCGATTAATTACGGAATCTCTGTGGGGAAAAATATAATTGTTCCTGCTGTTATTATACAATACTGTAATGGTAAAGGCTTGTACCGGATATGTACAGGTACGTGTAGGGTATGTACAAACGTATGCAATATAAGTACAGTAACGAGTGCAATTTACTATAACCCCGTAAGGTTATATAGACATTGAAGTAAGACGGTAAGAGACGAAGTGGTACTTGGGCTGATGTGGTTTATTCGGTTGGCTGTGACGCTCTCTGTCTGATTTCTGGATTCTACTGGGTTTTTATACAGTAAATGAACATTCCAATCTTACAGCTATCTTACAGGTTTCTTGCCTTATTAGGAGTTGTTCACTAACTATTGAATATTAATAATACAGAATTGAAGGTGTTTGGTCAACTTGTATCTTCTCGTGAACCCTTTCTTCCGGGTCAACCGAGGCTGCCAAAGTTAGGTGAATTCAAAATGAAGACTTTGCCTGAAATCAAACAAAGCAGGAATTTCTTACATACGGTTTACGGTATGATCATAAAACCTAGTGTGTGAATTTGTACCAATGCTACGAAGATATTTCACATGTATTGATTTTGTTACATCATCATGGACGTCATGAGTATCAAATTACAAGTGATTTAAGGGCAAATTTTGACGAAATAGTTATGCCATTTTGGACAACTAAATATAGTATCGTGTCTGCTTTTTCGTGAGGTTGTAGACTACATATGTATGTTGTGAAATACTCAACCTGACACGAAACCGTTGATTCCTTCACTGCAGTTACCGGAAGTGCAATAAAAAACGAAAGTATAACTCGGTACAAAGACGGACACAAGGAACATATATATTATGCAAGTGTTTATTGAGGAATGCCAGACACAAAACAGTGTGGATGACATCATCTTTCGAAAGGGCGCCCCCTAGCAGCATATTAAATAGTACGTTTCTTTAATTTGAAAACCATCCGCTGAGATTTCACAAAATCGCCCCTTGATATTCTTGATTAACCACAGATACTGGCAAGGTTTCAAATTACGACATCAAGGAAATGGAAGTTTCTTCAATGAGAATTTGAAACTACAATATTTTAAATTTAATTATAGCATTTGATCCATGTCGATACAATTTATCTTCGCGAAACAAAGAACGATATCCTCTTACAATGTTTACTCTTTAGCCCAAATACTGTGACTAACAACCGGGAGTTAGTGTTATGAATGCATACAAAGAGTATTCCTTTCCATATTTCTACGTTATTTAACTTCACAACGAATATTTATCCAATCTCAACTAAATCAGTATTCACTTCCGCTTGTAATAACACGCCATCAAGCCAGAAATAACTTGTAGGGACATAGAATAAGTTTACTAAAATTTATCACAACCGTTAAAGATGCATTTTTAAACAAAATAATTGATTGTACTGGAAAGGATTTAATTTCGTGATCCTTCTTCTTACATAAACATATTCGTTACTCTGCTAACTTCGGCAGTGTTTTAATGAACAATTGCCTGCCCGAATACTCATCACGTTTGTAACAACAAGCGCGAACCTCTAGTCTTTCTTTCTTTCTTTGAGTGATGGGAGCTGCAACCCGACCACTCTTTGAATCTATGCTACAATTAATTTTTCTTTCTTTCTTTGAGTGGTCGGGCACAAACCTACTCACTCTTTGGATCTGTTACAATTAATTTTTCTTTCTTTCTTTGGAGTGGTCGGGGCACAACCCCACCACTCTCTGTCATTGAGTGGTCGGGCACAACTTCCAACCACTGTCTGGACTTGTTCTCATAAATCTTCTTTCTTTCCATCTTTTTATTCCGGACACATACATCTCCAGAGGTTTTCTCCTCAAATGGTTCATGATATGAACTTGTAACTTTCAATATATATCGAGCCCTCATCCCTAGTAGTGCATATTACCCTGATGTCATGATGACGTCATCGGGTGTCAAATCTCATGTACCGTAAATTTTAAGCTGAAAAGTGATTCAATTGAGCTTTCAACTATAACTCTTGAACAAAATCATCAATCGTGGTTGTATTTTGTTATCAGATAGACCATGAATTGATAAACATTTTTTGTCAGCGCCACGTGAACTCGCTTGACCTTTACTTCCAGCTCTATCGAAGGTCAAAGTTAAGTGAATTCAAAATAAAGACTTTAGCCTGAAATCAAAACAAAGCAGAATTTCTTCCGAACAGTGGTTTACGGTATGATCAGAAACCTACACTGTGCCATACATGTAGTGTGAACTGTACCATGTTCACATAAGATGTTATCAATGTTGTTACCGGTATGTCATCAGCGAAGTCATCAGGTGGCTCAAATTGCTGCGATTTCAGGGTAAATTCTCATAAAATAGTTTAAGCTTTATATCTTTTTGAACTACATTGAGTCTCGTGTTCGTTTTTGGCAAGGAGGTTGTCTATGCCATGAGAAACATTTCTTGTCCCGGGCATAAAACACAGAAGCTTGACTCTTCACTTCAATTAGGGCCGGAAGTGCAATGAAACCGAATACCAATTCAACGGTAAAAGCATTTTACTACACACATATCATTTTGATAGTGTTTAGTGATGAATGCCAGACAAAAAAACCCCAAGATGTGATGACGTCACCTTTCGAAAGGCGCCCCTAGCGGCACATAAAACAGTGTTTGCTTCTTCTATAATTTTGAAAATCTTCCTGTTCAAATTTTATTTTCAAATCGGCCTTTGATATTCTTTTCATGAGCTACAAGTAACTTGGCAATGTTTCAAATTCATGATGTTATCAGGACTGGAAGTTACTCACAATGTGAGAATTTAAGAAACAATCATATTACTAAATTTAATTTTATATCATTCAATCCATCTAAGTATACAGCTCGTAATAACGATATCCATTAGCATGTCTACTTTTTGCTTCCAAATACTGCTTGACTGATCATAAAACCGGAAGTTAGGTGTTAGAAGTGATTTGCAAGACACTTATGTTTTCCATATTTTCATACGTTATTTAACTTCACAGCTGAAAAAAATGCCTGCCTCGACCAACTTGCATTTGTAAACAACAAGCGCGAACCTCTAGTGTTTTTGTTTACTTTTCTCAAATTTTGATTAAAACTCTGTTCTTTTTGCTGCATGATTAAATAGACGTATTTATAATTTACTCTGTTGCCAGACATAAACAACTAATTAATATTACACATATTCTCACAACCACGATGACAAACCACTTTCTTCTTCAAAACCATTTTCCCCAACTGTTGTAAACCTACATACTGTTTTCCAGTAAAGGGAATGTGTATAGAAAGTACACTGGTGAATCCATGTAAAGGTATATTAATTTTCATCAAGTTAATGCAAGCATTATCCCATTCACGCTAACTAAATTGGTTGCCCAGAAGAAAAGCACATTCTCCCCTCCCCACTGCTTACGCCCTTCACACGCTTCTTATCCATGCCAACATAATGAAAGTACCCGCAACATTTCTTCGCTTAAACTCCTCATGGCGTTCATTTGAAAATTCATTAGAAATAAAAAAACCAGTCTACAGTACATCAAATTTTAAATTACTACGGAAATTTAAAATATATTATTAATCCAGGGAAACAAACCAAGGATGCACTTTACTTTGTTTTGCACTTTCCTCAATGGTAAAAAGAAAGGGAAACACATAATTACAGTTGCACATTTCAACACGTAAGAGGCAAAAACAATTACATTCTAGAGGCAAAAACAATTACATTTCCTCTGGTCGGGCACAACCCGACCACTCTTTGGATCTGTTGCGATTAATTGAGTGGTGGTCGCATACCTTGACCACTCTCTGTTTTGTTCTGATAAATCTTTTTGTTTTTTTCAGACAATGCTTCACGGTAGTTTTTCTCCTAAACGGTTCATGATATGAACTTGTAACTTTCAATATATATATTATGGTGTGGTGATATTACTCTGATCGTCATGATGACGTCCTATCGGATCAATCAAATTACAAAAGCGATTTCAGTTGAAAAAAGGGATCAATTACTTTCACCTATAACTCTTGAACAAAATAATCAATGATGTTTCAGTATTCCGTGTCGGATAGACTATGAATTGATGAACATTTTTATGTCGTACGTGAATTTCGCTAGACCTTTACTTCCAGGTCTACCTGGAAGGTCAAAGTTAGGTGAATTTAAAAATGAAGACTTTAGCCTGAAATCAAAACAAAGGCAAGATTTCTTCCAAACGGTTTACGTATGACCCAGAAACCTAATGTGAAGACTTGTAACACATGCTACGAAGATATTATAAATTTTGTTACGTCATCATGACGTCACCAGGATCACCATATGCGACTTGAAGGCAAATTTTTGACAAAATAGTTTCAGCGATATCTTTTGAACTAAATCGAGTTATACGTGTTTGTTTTTTCGTGAGGTTGTAAGACTAACATATGCTGCATGAGAGACATTTCTTGTTCCACGGGACACAAAACTGCTTGACCTTTACTTCCGGTCTTACGGAAGTGCAATGAAAAACGAATGTAATTCAAAAGCTGAAGCATTTTACTAGCAACACATATATAATTATGATAGTGTTAAGTAGAATGCCGGACAAAAAAAAGTGTGATGACGTCATCTTTCTAGCGGGGCGCTTCTCCTAGCGGCTTACATAACACATTGTTTGCTCTTTCTACTTTGAAAACCATCAGTTCAAATTTTACCAAATCGCTCCTTGATACTCTTTGATTAACTAAGAAGAAAATAACTGGGCAAGGTTTCAAATTCATGACGATCATGAACCCGGAGATTACTTCTGTGAGAATTTGATAATTTAACCATATTCTAAAAATTCGATTCATGTCGTATATTACATGTACTCTTCGTAGCTCAAGTTCTGACGATCCATTACTAATGTTCACTTTTGCTGCCAAATACTGTGATCGTCCACATCAAACTGCAAGTTAGTTGTTATGAATAAATATACGTTTATTTTCCATACTTTCATACGTCATTTAAACTTCACAATGAAAATTTAACTACTCCGAACTAAATCAAGCATTCACTTCCTGTTTTTTGAAAAAGTGACGTCATCAAGCCAGAAATAACTTGTGTACATAGAATGTTTACTGAATTTTACCAGAACATAATTGATTGCTCCTGACAGGATTTAATTTTGTGATCCTTTGTTCTTACATAAAAATATTCATAACTTAACACGGCAGTGTTTATTGGAAAGAAATGTCTGCCCGACCACTCTGCGTTTGTAACAACACACGCGAACCTCTAGTTTGTCAGTGTTATCATTACCTTTATTGATTTACAAGCTTTTTTGTTTAATATTATGCTGTAAATATCTTCAAATTTCCTTTGTGTTATCTATCAACAAGTCTTTAACATAAACAGAGAGACTGCTAATTTCATTAATTAGTTAACATATTTGACTCCATATTTTGTAAAATACACGTACTGTCGTCTTATCTGAAGCCAAAACTTCCATTCTACACATGTACACATATGTACGCATGTAAATACACAGTTACAAATTGTGTTATTCAAGGTTGCTTGCTTTTTCAAATTATCCATATAAGAACACTCTGATTTAATGTGAATTTGCTCTTCAAAGACAAGTACACGAGTACATACATGTACATGGCCTTTCTAAGGATTTTTAATTATTTATAATCCTCTCACAAGCCTGTGGAAAATGCATGAAACAACTGAGCACACACATCTTGACACAAAAACAAGTGAACTTTAAACGATAAGGTTTTTTTTCGGTCAGTGAGCTAAAAATAACCCGGCAAGGTTGGGAAAAAAAAGAGCCAAATATGATGCAAAAGCTGTTCCAATTGTAAATAACGGCTGTGGTGAAAACAAGTGAACTTTAAACCATAAGGTGTTTTGTTTTGGTCAGTGAGCTAAAAATAACCCGGCAAGGTTTGAAAAAAAAAAGCCAAATATGATGCAAATGCTGTTCCAGTATGTAAATAACTTGGCCGTGGTGGAGGCTGTAGCCCTATCTAGTGTCCCGACAACTGAATCAATAATTCCTCACAAACGGATGTGCCATTTGAAGGCGACCTGTTGATGGCCAACACGCAGTCGATATCAAATACCGCCTCCAAATGCCTTTCAGGAAAAGGGCAACTCCAGATATACCTGTGTACATCAATTGGAGTCAACTTGAAGCTTCAAGCTTGTTGTACCGAAGTGTCAACCCTGAATACTTCCACCCTGAATGCCCTTTTCCACCCTTCCACCCTACAGAGCATCGCGCAATCGAAATGTCCAGGTGTTGCCTGTGTGAGGTCAACAGAAATGTTGGTAAAATGGTCCAAAACATCCCAGTGGTAAGGACCGGACTGAAGATTTGACATGAGGAGATTTCGCAACCTAGAAATCTGGAGTTTCGGATAAAAAAAAATGGTTGCTAGGTTGCAAATGAAACACATCTCATTTCCAACCAAACCCAAGCAGGGTAATTCAAAGGTAATAAACATTTAATTAAACATATTCCAAGTAAACAAACTATTTTTAGTTACTTATGAAAATGAATAAAATCTCATGGTAAACTCACATTGACTTGAACTGACCTGAAATATATAGCAAGTGGCCCGGCCTTCGATCTTTATAAGAAGATCTGCTTAAGAGGCAAAAACGATATAATATCATGTACGTATGTTGCTAGATTAGTTACTTATGAATTAATAAATGATCTATTTTGATAGAGCTACATCATATCAAATAAATAAATAAGCAGACTGACTGCTGCAATGAAAGAACTAAAAACAAACGAATCAGCTAATGAAAAAAACAAGCAAGCTTGAAGTAAAAAAAAAAATAGAGTAAATATTTTTTTCCTCCTTGTCACTTATAAGTACCCCGGTGAGCTTGGCTGATATTACAATATTATCACAGAAGTGCAATATTTTTCAGACCATTATCAAAGAGAAAAAACACTTGATACATTGAATATTCCTGTATACACTTACAATCAATGTGCATGTACATGTAATTCTTGGTGGGCCATGGTCGCAAATCAATATTCAGAGATCTAGAATGAAGGCCTGTCTCTCCAATATTTACTTTAAGTAATAATAGAAAATAATATCCTGAGGCAAACACACTCAGCCACTGCTAAACCAATACAGCAAGGCAATGAGTGACTAATAATAAACCTGCAGAATGAGAGTGGCTTTCTGTCTGAATTTTTCTTTATTATTAATCAGAGTCCTACATGTAAGACTGCATCAGGTCTGCTGCAAAGGAATAATAATACCGTACGTAGTGTACACAGATTGTACATTGTTTTACTATACTCTCGAGGATGCCAATGCTTTGTGTTTCCTTTTCCCCTGTAATATTTACACTCTCCCATAGATAAGCACACAAACTTACTACAGAGGACTGCTTTTCAAACAGTGACCCAACTCCCTAAGTGACCGAAAGGATCTGCTGTTCTCCCTTGTGTGTCAGTCCTCTCCTGTATATATTTATGTCGTTAATCAGTGCGACATTGCTCAGTGTTGCAATGTTTTCAGATGACCACCTGAGTAGTTTAGCCACAAAACAAACACTACCAGCTAAATGAGTCGCTTGCCGGGAATTTCCATTTGGAGATATAGCCAAAATAGGACCACTTCACACATCACTACATCACATTTCTTGAGTTCGACTTCCATAATTTAAAAAAATTGTATCATAATGTTGTTTTCACATCAGCAATGCTGAGATTGTGCCTTTCCAACTGGAAAAAGTCAGGCTGACAACACTCATTTAGCTTGATGGCATCACATTTTACTGTTCGCACATTTTCTGTTCAAGATTACTTTCTTAACAAGTTTCTATGTTTAAAGGTACATTTGTATTATATGGTAGGATCAGTTGCTTTGTAAGTAGAATTTTGATTGTTCAAAACAAATATTTGCTTCCAAAACTTTGGTATGGTACGAATAAATAACCTACAGTTTTACATAATGTAGCTCAGAGGCAAATCAGTTACATTGTACGTGTATTGTGCTGTGACTTGTAAACCTATTTTTAATGTATTTTACACATTGTGTATTTATAAATCTCTGTTATTTTAATGTACAACAATATTTAGTGTTTGTAAATTAAACTGCAATTCGATGTGAAGTTTTAATAAAATAAAGCATGGATAATGAATAACAACATTTTGAGAAAACATGCACCATTTATTTGGGTTACATGTATATTTAAAAATTGGATTGCATTGCTAATGCACAAAAGTTTGTAATGACCCAGCCTTAAATTAACCCTTTTTCCCCCAATCACATTCAATCGTTATTTTCTTCCCAACGATACAATTTCAGGAAGAAGCGTTTTCAGCACCAGTCCTTTCTCCACTTTGAGCAAGGTTTTCATCAGGGGTGTGAGTGACTACTGATAAAAATAGCTGAAAACACCTGAAAAAGGTGGTACAAAAGCTGAACTTTGAAATCTCCTATTCTTTGTACACAGCAAGTGAGGGAAAAAGCTAAACTAAAACAAAAAAGCTGAAATCAGCTTAAGCTGAGATTCACACCCTCTGCTCATTAAATTTGGCCACAACTCATCTTAAACCGGCCCCAACTCAAAAAAGTGGAACTTTTCTTCATGATTGTATCACCCAGTCAACCACAAGGCCTACACATGTGTTTCTATTCACGGTTGTCCTTGTATGACCCATCTTTTGCAAACACACTGTCTGCAAACATACAAAATTGCACTTTGATTGGAACCAAGTGATAATCTGCGATGGTATCAGATAGCCGGGTTTCTGTAGTGCCATCCAACAAGTGCAATCGCTTAAGTGGGTTATAGTGGCTTATCGTCAAAGTGGGTCTTGACGGTGTGCATGATCCCATTTTACATCAGAGTGCCGGGCCTCCCTAAACATTGGAGCACTGAAGCACTGGAATTTGTGGTTTATGGTATTAATTGGCAGGTGGGTTCCAGTCCAGCCTGGGGTTATGGTGTGTGTGTGCCCTTGGCAAAGATTTGCAGTATGAATCGAGGAAGGAAGTGTAGTTATTTGAAAGGGTTCAATGCCAAAAAATACAGTCGAACCCTGATAAGAAGAGAGCACTGTTAATACAAATATCCTGCATATATAACAAGCACAATTTTAGGTCCTCAGGGTCTTGTTCTTCTATTAATTACTGCTAATACAAGATACCTCGTTGTAACAAGGCAATATGTAAAGTCCCAAGGACCTTTGTTAACGTGATCGACTGCAAAATAAAGAAATAAAACTAAGATTGCAATATGAATTTTATGTTCCCACAGCTGATAGTTAGACTTCGACCCTTAGTTCAATACTATTGGAAACCTGCTAGTCCAGTCTACCTTAGTTCAGTTACAAATTATCTAGTAATATCACGATTATACAGGGGAGAGTAAAAACAAGTCAGGTGTTTACAAATACAAATGCCCCAAGAACCGTGACTGTTCCCATGACATAACACCAATTCTTTTTAACATCAACTTACATGTACATGTACTGGTCACATGGAACATTCATTGACAGCATTAGTGTCTTCTGTAGGTTTTATATGAATTAATCCCTAGTCCCTACAATCTCTCAGAATAAATACATGCTTTCTATTGTTTTAGCCACTGTGAACTTGACCCTTGACCTTTGGCCCCAAATGCAAGGCTTCTTAGGATTACAAAAACAATCCCCAAACTAAATTTTAGTTCACATGTAAAGTATTTCTGCTATCGCACTGACAAGATTTCATTGTTTTAGCGCCACTGTGAATCTTGACCTTTGGCCTTTTGGCCTCAAATGCAAAAGGCTCTTTAGGATTACCACAGCAACCCACAAACCAAATTTAGTTCATATGTTGCTATTTCAAGTTATCGCTAGCCTTGACAAGATTTCATTGTTTTAGCTTTTTTACTGTGAACTTGACCTTGGCCTTTTGGCCCCAAATGCAAAAAGGCTTCTTAGGACAATAAGAACAATCAACAAACCAAATTTTCAGTTCATATGTTCGGTATTTCTCAAGTTATCAAGGCTGACAAGATTTCTATTGTTTTAGCCACAGTGAACATGACCTGAGGCCTGTTGGCCACCAAAGCAAAAGGCTCTTTAGGATTACCAAGAACAATCCACAAACCAAATATGAAGATCATATGTTAAGTATTTCAAGTTATCACATTGACAAGATTTCTATTGTTTTAGCCACTGTGAACTTGACTTTGGCCTTTTGGCCCCAAATGCAAAAGGTTTCTTTAGGATTACTACAACAATCCACAAACCAAATTTGAAGATCATATGTTATATTTCTCAAGTTATCGCACGGACAAGATTTCTCTATTGTTTTAGCCACTGTGAACTTGACCTTGGCCTTTTGGCCCTTAAATGCAAAAGGCTTCTTTAGGATTACCAAGAACAATCCACAAAACCAAATTAAAGATCATATGTTAAGTATTTTTCAAGTTATTACAGCTGACAGGATTTCTATTGTTTTAGCCACTGTGAACTTGACCTTTGGCCTTTGGGCCCCAATGCAAAAGGCTTTAGGATTACTAAGAACAATCCACAAACCAAATTTGGAAGTTCATATGTTAAGTATTTCAAGTTATCATGCGACAAGATTTATCCGGACACACACACCCACCCACCCACCCACCCACCCACCCACCCACGGAAGGACAAGGCGGAAACAGTATGCTCCCTTCAAGCCATGCGGGCATAAAAGCGAATCCCAACAAAATGGGACTATTAGTTTTAGTGAAGTTCTGGCACGCATCGGGGTACTTCTTTGAAAAACTAGATTTGAAAGCCCACAAAGCTTGAAGAAGAAGAATCATTCAACCACCATGGGCCGACAGCTTACAGTATTCTCTTAAACACACCACTACTTAGTGTTTGTCACGATCACAAAAAGGGGTGTGTTGCTTTAGCTAAACGCAAACACCACACATCTCTGCATGTACGTGATTTGTTTCACTTAAGGAAAGAAAACTTACCTTTTTTGTGATCCACAGGACAGAACTTTAAAACGAAGGTTGTGTTTAAAATTATGTAACTTGAAAAAGTAGATGAGTGATTTGAATGGATTCTGTACTAAAAGAAAGACTTTGAATTGGGTCAGATCTCAGATTTTGCAAGGGCTACATGCAGAACTTCACTAAAACAATGGTCCCGACACAGTCCTTCTGATTTGAGGCGGTGATCACACCTCAACGCCATAGCACGCCTAAAAGCTTCCTCAAGAAGTGTGTGAATAATTGCACGCCTGAATTTCCCTGACCACAGAATGAATCACACACCTAGAAAACCACACACCTAGAAAACCCACACGCCTGAAAATCCAGGTGCCTTTTCCACACGCTGTGATTTTCAAATCAGAAGGACTGCCGATATCTGGGTTTCGCTTTTTTTTACCTTCCTGTACTGTACATGATACTCTGTACACATACATGAATACTGTACCATACATGTAC
>CM057142.1:15397638-15422638 GCA_029964075.1 Patiria pectinifera | reverse complement strand
TTGAAAGTTTGAACAACCTGGTTGTACAATGTAAATTCACAAACCCTGTGAGGTTGTGCCCTTCTCCTGTCATCGCATGATTTGCTGACTGTTCCAAAACTACACAATTGTGACCTGTTCTGTCAAAAGCAGATGCTTCTGGGCACAGGTTGAAATTCAGATAGGGCCAAAAAGCGCTGTGGGGGTGATTTTTTTTCGATTTTCAAATTTTTGCATATTTGTAATCCTAAACATGTCTAAAATATACTATAAAAGTTTGAAACCCAAATTTGAACTCTAAATATATTATTCTTGATGATTTGTTAAGGTATATCAGTTAAAGAAATTACTGTTTTGTGACGTTCGTGGCCATTTTCTCCGTTTTCTACTTTTCGACACAATGAACTACAAAATAGCATAACTCGGCCCAGGAATGACAGGTTTCAAAAATTAAACCACCTACATGTACATTGTATTAAAAGGAAAAAGAACATACCGGGTATTTTAACATACATGTATGAAAAATCTCATTTTTGACCTTATGCCAGAAAAGTCTGATTTTGACAGAACAGGTCACAATTATGTTGTCAACCCCATGAAACAAAGTTTCAAACATACCGGTACAGAGAATCTATAGCATGATTTGTGACTTGGAAACAATATTGCTGCTTTTTGTGAACATCAATCCGAGCCCACTCCATTGTGCATACTTATGGAGATTTGATATTCATTAGGCTTGTTTTTTTTTCAACGTTAAAAACTTAAATTCCAATGCATTGATCAAATACTTTACATCGATTGACTAAGGTTGTCACATGAGTGAAGAACGATTTAGAAAGTTCTAAGAATGGAACCCATTAAGTTGGGAGGGCCTGATTATGGAAAATATTTGTGGTGAAAAAAAGGAGTAGCAAACAAAAACTCTGACAAAAAATCCTGTGTACTGAAATTCGCATTGTGCAACACACTTTTTGCCACAATGGAAAACGTGCTGCAAAATAGTTTAAGATTGTTTTCAATAGATCTAGTTCTGCATCAGAGCTCACCTGGCTCTTTAAATGGCCTTCAATGTAAAGTGATATTTTTTTTAACTAACCAATTGATGTGGTTGAAAGCACATGTACATATATGTATTTCAGGGTTCATGTTGATATAAAATAATTTAACCCTCCTTTTTGTTTGATCAGTCACAGACAGTCAAAAATTCAATCCTGTTCCCTTGCCATGCCTTTGACACAGGCTACATGCAGTCACCAAAATCAGATCATGTGTGTCTTTCTTGTAGGCACTGTGACAGTCCAATTCCAAAAAGCAGGTAACTGGTACGGTAGGCACAGATGGCTTTTCAATCACCTACAGTCAAAGCATAGCTACCGGTATATCAACTTTCATAACAATAACAGCAAGTTGCAATCCTGCTTTATGAAGGCAGGGAGCACTCAACTGTTACAAACAGTCACTTGATGTATTTTGACTGCTGGGCTGGCCATGTTGAAATTGCCAGCCAGAGAGGGAGGGTAACAATAACTCCTAGTGCTTCCTCAGGACTGCCCTGCTAAATCCAACCGGACTTTCCTGTTCAATCCACTGTGCCTCATTTTCAGTTGTCTGCTGAATCCAACGGAGTCCAACTATGCGTTATAATGCGGTTCAGTTGCCTGCTGAATCCAACATTTTGCATCAGGAATGTACACAAGGGGTTAACTGCTCAATCCGACAGGCACCATCGGGTATGTGACATAGTTGGATCCTGTTGGATTCAGCAGGGATAGGGTTAAAAAAAACACCAGTTTTAGTATACAGTGGAGAGTCCTTCATAACATTGGCAATGGCAAAACCGAATCTGAAAAATAATTACATGTATCACTCTGACACAAAGTTCCATCAAACAGTTAACATGGTTAAAGATACTGTATAGTCTATCATTTGTAATTTGTGCATTTTGTTCGTTTGAAGCAACAAAAGTGTTCAAAATCTAATGAAGGATATTGAATAACTAACCTGATGAAGTTTCAGCTCAGCTTCAGCTGTATATTCCGAGAAAAATAGCATTCTAGGATCTCAATTTCAAATCAAAAGTTGCTGAATCATGTTTCGAATTGATTTGAATTGCAGCTATACGCGATGTCGCGCACTGATCGGACGAATTATAGCAACCGCGCGCGCCTGTGCGTCGTTCCAATGCTTGTGCGCGCTGCGCCGAATAACAAAACGAACTACTAATTTAAAATTGGAAAGGCCTTCTTTCGTTGATTACTTCAAAATGATAGCTTGCCAGAAAGAATAATTTCACAGGGAGTTTAGTCCACTTACATGTACTATCTTTCAACCAAGTATGTTTTTCAACAATAATACGCCAGTTACTTTTTCGGATGGCTGCAAATGATGGACTATAGCTTTAAACTTTGAAGAGTTTTCAAGAAAATTAAATCCCATCGTTGTGCAGGAGATACACCGAGTTGGGGAAAAACACCCACCTGTAGCTGGATTCAACTAACTGTTGAGCCAGTTTTTCCCGCTCAACTCTTGACATTTAGTGTACCGTATACCACGCCAAATCAATACCCGCTTAGGGCTGAATTTAAATTAAACCGGTCTCTCATGGCGCCGTGGTATACTCGCATCAACATGCTGAATAAAAGTTAGTTGGTGAAAATCAGAGGAAATATTTATCGAGAGAACAGCTGCACATTGCCTTACATATAACGGTTTGGGCAATTATGTGAAGCAATTAAAGTTTTGTTGGCAATCAACTGAAAACTTATTAACTGGAACACACGTACAACAAAAGTTTAATGGTGTGTTAAGGGGTCACATTATTCCACCTCAGAGATGCTACTGGTATTGTGCTGTGTTCGGAAAATTGTACTTTTTATTCGATAGTTGATGAGATCTCTGAAGGGCACTGTTGAAATACAATGAATTTTGCTGTGTATTGATGCTGACAGCAAATATTTAAAGGGAAAATACAACATTTGCAAACATCAAAAAATAAAAC
The DNA here is from genome assembly GCA_029964075.1 of Patiria pectinifera. Classification (NCBI taxonomy): domain Eukaryota; kingdom Metazoa; phylum Echinodermata; class Asteroidea; order Valvatida; family Asterinidae; genus Patiria; species Patiria pectinifera. Next base: position 15,419,661 of record CM057142.1, on the reverse strand, counting down.
TACCAAATCATTTTGAAATACCTTGCTGGACTGTTAGTGAATGACAGTGTAAAGCATCCTGTAAAATCATGGCACCTGGTATACTGTCATTTTCAAGAAAAGTGGTATTTTTGTATCAATTTCCAATGTTCCAATGTACAAATGTAAATGTACATTGCCCGTTGTGTACCAGATGAAATAACCACACTATTTGGTGATTTAACAAGCAACTTTTCCCGAGCTGCATAGGTACCCCGTACGCGTAGCCTACCGTTTCTAATCATTCCTAATGTGAAAGACCCTTGTGCCTGTATGAGCCCCCTCTCAGCTGTATCATTTGACATTTTATCTTGTAAAATTGATTGATCTCACTTACCGCACCTGTAACCTTTTATGCAAACAGGTGTACATACAGTACATGGAGATCAATAAAAAGTGAAAACCTTAGGTGGTCGAATAACACCTCTATTTTTATTTTTTTATTTTCATCAACACAAATTTCTGTCATCGGTCTCACGTATCGTATGTATTCATTCTGTGTGTGTTCCTGCAAGCGAGTATGGCAAAGCAAAGATTTCCGAGATTTTTGTGGACACTGGCCACACTCCAAACTATATTAAACACCGCTTTGTTAATTAAAAGCAAAACCCCCCAGGCATAGCTTTTGTTACACGTATGTGGGCGGCATGACGTGGTTTGATCCAACCTGTTGACTAATTATTGACTTTTTTCTTCGTTGTACGTACGTGACATGCACAGGTAGATGAAGTGTTTACCCATCTGCCTGAAACTACACCGACCTCAATGTATATCAACCCTTGACAGGACTTGACAAACTTTTAATACTGGACAGCTGGAACAAATTAAGTACAGTAATTTGCACACGATACATGTAGATGTACATGTATGGTACGGTACTTCATGTATGTGTACAGAGTATCATGTACAGTACAGGGAAGGTTAAAAAAAAGCGAAACCCAAATGTCGGCAGTCCTTCTGATTTGAAAATCACAGGCGTGTGGAAAAAGGCACACCTGGATTTTTCCAGGCGTGTGGTTTTTCTAGGTGTGTGGTTTTCTAGGTGTGTGATTCTGTGGTCCAGGGAAATTCAGGCGTGCAATTATTCACACTTCTCGGGAAGCTTTTAGGCGTGCTATGGCGTTGGGGTGTGATCACACGCCTCAAATCAGAAGGACTGTGTCGGGACCATTGTTTTAGTGAAGTTCTGCATGTAGCCCTTGCAAAATCTAGGATACGAAAGCCCAATTCAAAGTCTTTCTTTTAGTACAAGAATCATTCAAATCACTCATCTACTTTTCAAGTTACATAATTTTAAACACAACCTTCGTTTTAAAGTTCTGTCCACGGATCACAAAAAGGTAAGTTTTCTTTCAGCAAAACGAAAACAAATCACGTACATGTAGAGATGTGTGTGAATTGTTTTCGTTTTGCTTAAAGAACGCACACCTTTTTTGTGATCCGTGGACAGAACTTTAAAATAGTGGTTGTGTTTAAAATTCTGTAAAAGTACCGGTACGTGAGTGATTTGAATGATTCTTGTACTCAAAGAAAGCTTATGAATTGGGCTTTCAAATCCTAGTTTTTCAAAGTACCCCCGGTACGTGCAGAACTTCACTAAAACAATAGTCCCGACATTTGGGTTTCGCTTTTTATGCCCCGCGGCGAAGCCGAAGGGGCACATGGTTTCCGCCTTGTCCGTCCATGGGTGGGTGTGTGTGTGGGTGGGTGTGTGTGTCCGGATAAATCTTGTCAGCGCGATAACTTGAGAAATACTTAACATATGAACTTCAAATTTGGTTTGTGGATTGTTCTTGGTAATCCTAAGAAGCCTTTTGCATTTGGGGCCAAAAGGCCAAAGGTCAAGTTCACAGTGGCTAAAACAATAGAAATCCTGTCAGCGCAATAACTTGAGAAATACTTAACATATGATCTTCAAATTTGGTTTGTGGATTGTTCTTGGTAATCCTAAGAAGCCTTTTGCATTTGGGGCCAAAAGGCCAAAGGTCAAGTTCACAGTGGCTAAAACAATAGAAATCTTGTCAGCGCGATAACTTGAGAAATACTTAACATATGATCTTCAAATTTGGTTTGTGGATTGTTCTTGGTAATCCTAAGAAGCCTTTTGCATTTGGGGCCAAAAGGCCAAAGGTCAAGTTCACAGTGGCTAAAACAATAGAAATCTTGTCAGCGTGATAACTTGAGAAATACTTAACATATGATCTTCAAATTTGGTTTGTGGATTGTTCTTGGTAATCCTAAGAAGCCTTTTGCATTTGGGGCCAAAAGGCCAAAGGTCAAGTTCACAGTGGCTAAAACAATAGAAATCTTGTCAGCGCGATAACTTGAGAAATACTTAACATATGAACTTCAAATTTGGTTTGTGGATTGTTCTTGGTAATCCTAAGAAGCCTTTTGCATTTGGGGCCAAAAGGCCAAAGGTCAAGTTCACAGTGGCTAAAACAATAGAAATCTTGTCAGCGCGATAACTTGAGAAATACTTAACATATGAACTTCAAATTTGGTTTGTGGATTGTTCTTGGTAATCCTAAGAAGCCTTTTGCATTTGGGGCCAAAAGGCCAAAGGTCAAGTTCACAGTGGCTAAAACAATAGAAATCTTGTCAGTGCGATAACTTGAGAAATACTTTACATGTGAACTTCAAATTTGGTTTGGGGATTGTTTTTGGCAATCCTAAGAAGCCTTTTGCATTTGGGGCCAAAAGGTCAAGGGTCAAGTTCACAGTGGCTAAAACAATAGAAAGCATGTATTTATTCTGAGATTGTAGGGACTAGGGATTAATTCATATAAAACCTACAGAAGACACTAATGCTGTCAATGAATGTTCCATGTGACCAAGGTACATGTACATGTAAGTTGATGTTAAAAGAGTGGTGTTATGTCATGGGAACAGTCACGGTTGCGGGGCATTTGTGTTTGTAAACACACCTGACTTGTTTTTTACTCTCCCTGTATAATCGTGATATTACTAGATAGTTTGTAACTGAACTACAGGTAGACTGGACTAGCAGGTTTCCAATAGTGATGAACTAAGGGTCCGAAGTCTAACTATCAGCTGTGGGAACATAAAATTCATATTGCAATCTTAGTTGTTTATTTCTTTATTTACAGTCGATCACGTTAACAAGGTCCTTGGGACTTTACATATTGCCTTGTTACAACAGGTATCTTGTATTAACAGTAATTAATAGAAAACAAAGACTGGGGACCTAAAATTGTGCTTGTTATATATGCAGGATGTTGTATTAACAGTGCTCTTCATATCAGGGTTCGACTGTATTTTTTTTGGCATTGAACCCTTTCAAATAACTACACTTCCTTCCTCGATTCATACTGCAAATCTTTGCCAAGGGCACACACACACACCATAACCCCAGGCTGGACTGGAACCCACAACCTGCCAAATTAATACCCGCAAACCACAAATTCAGTGCTTCAGTGCTCCAATGTTTAGGGAGGCCACGGCACTCTGATGTAAAATGGGATCATGCACACACGTCAAGACCCACTTTGACGATCGCCACTATACCCACTTAAACGATTGCACTTGTTGGATGGCACTACAGAAACTTGACTATCTGATACCATCACAGATTATCACCTTGGTTCCAATCAAAGTGCAATTTGTATGTTTGCAGACAGGAGTGTGTTTAAAAGATGGGTCATACAAGGACAACCATATTGGACAAGTACATGTGTAGGCCTTGTGGATTGACACAATTTTGATACAATCATGAAGAAAAGTTCCACTTTTTGAGTTGGGGCCGGTTTGAATGAGTTGTGGCCAAATTTAATGAGCAGGGGTGTGAAATCTCAGCTTTAAAGCTGATTTCAGCTTTTTTTGTTTTGGATTTTAGCTTTTTTTCCCTCACTTGCTGTGTACAAAAGAATAGGAGATTTCCAAAGTTCAGCTTTTTTACACCTTTTTCAGGTGTTTTCAGCTATTTTTATCAGTAGTCACTCACACCCCTGATGAGAAAACCTTGCTCAAAGTGGAGAAAGGACTGGTGCTGAAAACGCTTCTTCCTGAAATTGTATCGTTGGGAAGAAAATAACGATTGAATGTGATTGGGGAAAAAAGGGTTTAATTTAAGGCTGGGTCGTGCAAACTTTTTTACATGCATTAGCAATGCAATCCAATTTTTAAATATACATGTAACCCAAATAAATGGTGCATGTTTTCTCAAAATGTTGACATTCATTATTCATGCTTTATTTTATTAAACCTTCACACCAAATTGCAGTTTAATTTACAAACATTAAAAATCATTGTACATTAAAATTACAGAGATTATATACAATGTGTAAAATACATTAAAAATAGGTTTCAAGTCACAGCACAATACACGTACAATGTAACTGATTTGCCTCTGAGCTACATTATGTAAAACTTCAACAGGTTATTTGTTACGTACCATACCAAGGATTTTGCATGAGCAATGTTGTTGTTTTGAACAATCAAAATTCTACCCAAAGCAACTGATCCTACCATATAATACAAATGTACCTTTAAAACATGAGAAACTTGTTAAGAAAATGATGCGAACAGAAAATGTGCGAACAGTAAAATGTGATGCCATCAAGCTAAATGAGTCGTTTGTCAACCCTGACTTTTTTTTCCAGTTCGGAAAAGGGCACAATCTCAGCATTGCTGATGTGAAAACAGCATTATGATACCATTTTTTAAATTATGGAAGTCGGAACTCCAAGAAATGTGATGTAGTGATGTGACGAAGTGGCCCTATTTTGGCCCATATCTCCAAATGGAAATTCCCGGCAAACGACTCATTTAGCTTGATCGCGTCATTTGTTTTGTTGACTAAACTATGCCTCTGATTGGTCATCTGAAAACATTTGCAACACTGAGCAATATCACTTTTCAGTTAACATTATAAATATATACAGGAGGAGGACCGACACACAAAGGGAGAACAACAGATCCTTTCAGTCCTCGGGAGTTGGGTCTTTTGTTGGAAACGGTCCTCTGTAGTAAGTTTGTGTGCTTATTCTATGGGAGAGTGTAAATATTACAGGGAAAAAGGGAAACACAAAGCATTGTCCTCGAGAGTATAGTAAAACAATGTACAATCTGTGTACACTACGTATTTATTATTCCTTTGCAGCAGAATGCCTGATGCAGTCTTACATGTAGGACTCTGATTAATAATAAAAAGAAAATTCAGACAGAAAGCCCTCTCATTCTGCAGGTTTATTATTAGTCACTCATTACTTGTGTTGTATTGGTTTGGCAGTGTGGCTAGTGTGTTGCCTCAGGATATTACTTTTCCTGTTATTGCGCAAAATGAAAATGGCTGGAGAGACAGGCCTTCATTCTAGATCTTACGAATGATGATTTGCACGATACATTGTACAAGTACATGTACATGTACGGTACAGTTGTAGTGTGTGTACAAGATGTTCAATGTATCAAGTGTTTTTTTTTTCTCTTTTGATAATGGTCTGAAAAATATTGCACTTCTGTGATAATATTGTAATATCAGCCAAGCTACGGGGTATGTAAGTGACAAGGAGGAAAAAAATATTGACTCTATTTTTTTTTACTTCAAGCTTGCTTGTTTTTTCATTAGCTGATTCGTTTGTTTTAGTTCTTTCATTGGCAGTCAGTCTGCTTATTTATTTATTTGATACATGTAGCTCTATCAAAATAGATCATTTATTAATTCATAAGTAACTAATCAGCAACATACATGATATTATATCGTTTTTGCCTCTTAAGCAGATCTTCTTATAAAGATCGAAGCGTCAGGCCACTTTATATATTTCAGGTCAGTTCAGTCAGTAAGCAGTTTGCAGCAGTTTTATTCATTTTCATAAGTAACTAAAAATAGTTTGTTACTTGGAATATGTTTAATTAAATGTTTATTACTGCTTTGAATTCCCTGCTTGGGTTTGGTTAAAATGAGATGTGTTTCCTTTGCAACCAACAACCATCTTTTTTATCCGAAACTCCAGATTTCTAGGTTGCGAAACTCCTCATGTCAAATCTCAGTCCGTCCTTACCACTGGGTGTTTGGACCATTTTACCAACATTTTCTGTTGACCTCACACAGGCAACACCTGGACATTTGATTCGATACCTGTAGGGTGGAAGGGGTGGAAGGGCATTCAGGGTGGAAGTATTCAGGGTGGACACTTCGGTACAACAAGCGAGCTTCAAGTTGACTCAATTGATGTACTGGTATATATCTGGGTTGCCCTTTTCCTGAAGGCATTTGGAGCGGTATTTGATATCGACTCGTGTGTATCAACAGGTCGCCTTCAAATGGCACATCCGTTTGTGAGGAATTATTGATTCAGTTGTCGGGACACTAGATAGGCACAGCCTCACCACGGCCGTTATTTACAACTGGAACAGCATTTGCATCATATTTGGCTTTTTTTTTTCAAACCTTGCCGGGTTATTTTTAGCTCACTGACCAAAAAAAACACCTTATGGTTTAAAGTTCACTTGTTTTCACCATGGCCGTTATTTACAATTGGAACAGCATTTGCATCATATTTGGCTCTTTTTTTTTTCAAACCTTGCTGGGTTATTTTTAGCTTACTGACCAAAAAAAAACCTTATGGTTTAAAGTTCACTTGTTTTTGTGTCAAGATGTGTGTGCTTGTTTCATGCATTTTCCACAGACTTGTGAGAGGATTATAAATAATTAAAAATCCTTAGAAAGGCCATGTACATGTATGTACTCGTGTACTTGTCTTTGAAGAACAAATTCACATTAAATCAGAGCGTTCTTATATGGATAATTTGAAAAAGCAAGCAACCTTGAATAACAAAATGTGTAACTGTGTATATTTTTACATGCGTACATGTACATATGTGTATATGTGTAGAATGGGAAGTTTGGCTTCAGATAAGGACGTATTTTACAAAATGTAGGTCAAATATGTAACTAATTAATGAAATGTGCAAAGTCTCTCTGTTTATGTTAAAGACTTGTTGATAGATAACACAAAGGAAATTTGAAGATATTTACAGCATAATATTAAACAAAAAAAGTTTGTAAATCAATAAAGGTAATGATAACACAAACTAGAGGTTCGCGTGTGTTGTTACAAACGCAGAGTGGTCGGGCAGACATTTCTTTTCAATAAACACTGCCGTGTTAAGTTATGAATATTTTTATGTGAGAACAAAGGATCACGAAATTAAATCCTGTCAGGAGCAATCAATTATTTTCTGGTAAAATTCAGTAAACATTCTATGTACATATGTACACAAGTTATTTCTGGCCTGATGACGTCATTTTTCAAAAACAGGAAGTGAATACTGATTTAGTTCGGAGTGGATAAATTTTCATTGTGAAGTTTAAATGACGTATGAAAGTATGGAAAATAAACGTGTATTTATTCATAACAACTAACTTGCAGTTTGATGACGTCACAGTATTTGGCAGCAAAAAGTGAACATTGTAATGGATCTCGTAACTTGGGCTACGAAGATACATGTATACGACATGAATCGAATTTTAGAATATGGTCGTTATCAAATTCTCACAGAAGTAACTTCCGGTCTGATGACGTCATGAATTTGAAACCTTGCCCAGTTATTTTTAGTTAATCAAAGAGTATCAAGGAGCGATTTGGTAAAATTTGAACTGATGGTTTTCAAAGTAGAAAGAGCAAACAATGTGTTATGTGCCGCTAGGAGGCGCCCTTTCGAAAGATGACGTCATCACACTTTTTTTTTGTCCGGCATTCCTCACTTAACACTATCATAATTATATATGTGTGTAGTAAAATGCTTCAGCTTTTGAATTACATTCGGTTTTCATTGCACTTCCGGTAAGACCGGAAGTAAAGGTCAAGCAGTTTTGTGTCCGGGAACAAGAAATGTCTCTCATGGCATACATGTAGTCTACAACCTCACGAAAAAACAAACACGATACTCGATTTAGTTCAAAAGATATCGCGGAAACTATTTTGTCAAAATTTGCCCTGAAATCGCTTGTAATTTGATCCCTGGTGACGTCATGATGACGTAACAAAATTTATAATATCTTCGTAGCATGGTACAAGTTCACATTAGGTTTCTGGGTCATACCGTAAACCGTTTGGAAGAAATTCTGCTTTGTTTTGATTTCAGGCTAAAGTCTTCATTTTTAAATTCACCTAACTTTGACCTTCCGGTAGACCTGGAAGTAAAGGTTAAGCGAGTTCACGTACACGACAAAAAATGTTCATCAATTCATGGTCTATCCGATTACGGAATACAAACATCATTGATTATTTTGTTCAAGAGTTATAGGTGAAAGTAATTGATCCCTTTTTCAACTGAAATCGCTTGTAATTTGACACCCGATGACGTCATCATGACGTCAGAGTAATATGCACCACAATATATATATTGAAAGTTACAAGTTCATATCATGAACCGTTTAGGAGAAAAGCCGCGGAGAAGTATTGTCTGAAAAAAACAAAAAAGATTTATCAGAACAAAAACAGAGAGTGGTCGGGTTGCGCCCGACCACTCAATTAATCGCAACAGATCCAAAGAGTGGTCGGGTTGTGCCCGACCAGAATGTAATTGTTTTTGCCTCTAGAATGTAATTGTTTTTGCCTCTTCGTGTTGGAAATGTGCAACTGTAATTATGTGTTTCCCTTTCTTTTTACCATTGAGGAAAGTGCAAAACAAAGTAAAGTGCATCCTTGGTTGTTTCCTGGATTAATAATATATTTTAAATTTCCGTAGTAATTTAAAATTTGATGTACTGTAGACTGGTTTTTATTTCTAATGAATTTTCAAATGAACGCCATGAGGAGTTTAAACGAAGAAATGTTGCGGGTACTTTCATTATGTTGGCGGATACAGCGTGTGAAGGGGGCGTGCGCAGTGGGGAGGGGGAGAATGTACTTTTCTGGGCAACCAATTTAGTTAGCGTGAATGGGATAATGCTTGCATTGCGGATGAAAATTAATATACCTTGCATGGATTCACCAGTGTCTTTCATACATTCCTTTACTGGAAAACAGTATGTAGGTTTACAACAGTTGGGGGAAAATGGTTTGAAAGAAAGTGGTTTGTCATCGTGGTTGTGAAATATGTGTAATATTAATTAGTTGTTTATGTCTGGCAACAGAGTAAATTATAAATCGTCTATTTAATCATGCAGCAAAGAACAGGTTTAATCAAAATTTGAGAAAAGTAAACAAAACACTAGAGGTTCGCGTTTGTTGTTACAAATGCAGATTGGTCGGGCAGGCATTTTTTTCATTGTGAAGTTAAATAACGTATGAAAATATGGAAAACATAAGTGCTTGCAATCATAACACCTAACTTCCGGTTTTATGACGTCACAGTATTTGGAAGCAAAAAGTGAACATGCTAATGGATATCGTTATTGCGAAGGTATACGAGATGGATTGAATGATATAAATTAAATTTAAAATATGATTGTTTTCAAATTCTCATTAGAGTAACTTCCAGTCTGATAACATCATGAATTTGAAACATTGCCAAGTTACTTGTAGCTCATGAAAGAATATCAAAGGCCGATTTAGTAAAATTTGAACGGAAGATTTTCAAATTATAGAAGCAAACACTGTTTTATGTGCCGCTAGGGGGCGCCCTTTCGAAAGGTGACGTCATCACATCTTGGGGTTTTTTTTGTCTGGCATTCATCACTAAACACTATCAAAATGATATGTGTGTAGTAAAATGCTTTTACCGTTGAATTATATTCGGTTTTCATTGCACTTCCGGTAACACCGGAAGTGAAGGTCAAGCGGTTTTATGCCCGGGGACAAGAAATGTTTCTCATGGCATAGACAACCTCACAAAAAACGAACACGAGACTCAATGTAGTTCAAAAGATATAGCGCAAACTATTTTGTAAGAATTTACCCTGAAATCGCTTGTAATTTGATACCTGATGACTTCATGATGACATACCGGTAACAACATTGATAACATCTTCGTAACATGGTACCAGTTCACACTACATGTACATGTACATGTAGGTTTCTGGATCATACCGTAAACCGTTCGGAAGAAATTCTGCTTTGTTTTGATTTCAGGCTAAAGTCTTTATTTTGAATTCACCTAACTTTGACCTTCCGGTAGACTCGGAAGTAAAGGTCAAGCGAGTTCACGTGCGCGACAAAAAATGTTTATCAATTCATGGTCTATCTGATAACAAAATACAAACACGATTGATGATTTTGTTCAAGAGTTATAGTTGAAAGCAATTGGTCACTTTTCAGCTAAAATTGCTTGTAATTTGACACCCGATGACGTCATCATGACATCAGAGTAATATGCACCACTAGGGATGAGGGTCGATATATATTGAAAGTTACAAGTTCATATCATGAACCATTTAGGAGAAAACCTGCGGAGATGTATTGTCCGGAATAAAAAGATGGAAAGAAAGAAGATTTATGAGAACAAGTCCAGACAGTGGTTGGGTTGTGCCCGACCACTCAATGACAGAGAGTGGTGGGGTTGTGCCCGACCACTCAAAGAAAGAAAGAAAAATTAATTGTAACAGATCCAAAGAGTGGTCGGTTTGTGCCCGACCACTCAAAGAAAGAAAGAAAAATTAATTGTAACAGATCCAAAGAGTGGTCGGGTTGTGCCCGACCACTCAAAGAAAGAAAGAAAGACTAGAGGTTCGCGTTTGTTGTTACAAACGCAGAGTGGTCGGGCAGGCAATTGTTCATTAAAACACTGCCGAGTTGAGTAACGAATATGTTTATGTAAGAAGAAGGATCACGAAATTAAATCCTTTCCAGTACAATCAATTATTTTGTTTAAAAAAATGCATCTTTAACGGTGTGATAAATTTTAGTAAACATTCTATGTCCACATACAAGTTATTTCTGGCTTGATGACGTCATTATTCACAAACGGGAAGTGAATACTGATTTAGTTCGGAGTGGATAAATGTTCGTTGTGAAGTTAAATAACGTATGAAAATATGGAAAATATAACTGTATGCATTCATAACACCTAACTCCGGTTTGATGACGTCACAGTATTTGGAAGCAAAAGGTAAACATTGTAAGGGATATCGTTATTTGGGCTACGAAGATAAATTGTATACGACATGAATCAAATGCTATAATTAAATTTAAAATATTATCGTTTTCAAATTCTCATTGAAGAAACTTCCGGTTTCATGATGTCATGAATTTGAAACCTTGCCAAATTATCTGTGGTTAATCAAAGAATATCAAGGGGCGATTTTGTGAAATCTCAACGGATGGTTTTCAAATTAAAGAAAGCAAACACTATTTAATATGCTGCTAGGGGGCGCCCTTTCGAAAGATGATGTCATCACACTGTTTTGTGTCTGGCATTCCTCAATAAACACTTGCATAATATATATGTGTGTAGTAAAATGCTTCCCCTTTTGAGTTATACTCGTTTTTTTATTGCACTTCCGGTAACACCGGAAGTGAAGGTCAAGCGGTTTCGTGTCCGGGGACAAGAATTGTTTCTCACAGCATACATGTAGTCTACAACCTCACGAAAAAACGAACACGATACTATATTTAGTTCAAAAGATATAGCGCAAACTATTTCGTCAAAATTTGCCCTTAAATCACTTGTAATTTGATACCTCATGACGTCATGATGATGTAACAAAATCAATACATGTAGTATCTTCGTAACGTGGTACAAATTCACACTAGGTTTTATGATCATACCGTAAACCGTATGTAAGAAATTCTGCTTTGTTTTGATTTCAGGCTAAAGTCTTCATTTTGAATTCACCTAACTTTAACCTTCCGGTTGACCCGGAAGAAAGGGTTCACGAAGATACAAGTTGACCAAACACCTTCAATTCTGTATTATTAATATTCAGTAGTAAGTGAACAACTCCTAATAAGGCAAGAAACCTGTAAGATAGCTGTAAGATTGGAATGTTCATTTACTGTATAAAAACCCAGTAGAATCCAGAAATCAGACAGAGAGCGTCACAGCCAACCGAATAAACCACATCAGCCCAAGTACCACTTCGTCTCTTACTGTCTTACTTTGTCTATATAACCTTACGGGGTTATAGTATATTGCACTCGTTACTGTACTTATATTGCATACGTTTGTACATACCCTACACGTACCGGTACATATCCGGTACAAACATTTACCATTACAGTATTGTATAATAACAGCAGGAACAATTATATTTTTCCCCACAGAGATTCCGTAATTAATCGCCAGTATTGGGGTTGCCCAATCCACCGTTAATTAGCTTGCCGGTGTGGGCTCTGTAGCCTGTGAGCTAATCAGTGTCGCTGATACAATAGGGGCTCGTTAGTCCAGCCTAATTACGTGGGTTGTGGAACACAATGGAATGGAAATAATACCGGAGATCAAGCAGACGGAAAAAAACAGATGGGTGACAGCAGTCGCAGTCTTAAGGCGTTGATTTTGCAACATTTTTGATTGCAAATTTATAGACTGTCTCTGGGTTTTTCATTTGTTGTTGCCAAGGGCATAAGTGCATGTAACTTGTTTTGACAACAGGAGAAAGTGATGTAATTCCTGACGATTTAAGATTGAAAGGTGCAAGTGGAGGCGGGGACTGGACACCATTTGATGCTTTGGTGGCAGTATTCATGTCAAATAGTTTTACGTATGAATGTTCTAGGCTTGCAACTTTTCCTCAGATCCGCTGATTTCCTTGTTTTTTACTTCTCATTCTGAATGCCATTAAGCCCGGTTCATACTCGGCGCGAATGCGAATCCGTGACGTTTTGGCAAGTATTCACTCTGCAAATTCGTAAAAGTTGAACACATTTTAACTCGGGCAAATTTTGCAGCGAATGTTTCTTGACGTCAAATTTGCTTCGCATTTGCATTCGCACCAAGTACATGTATGAACCCGGCTTTACAAATGGAAAAATACTGTACCGGTACAAAGTCTTGTGTGCCTTGGAATTTCCTCGTTTTTTTGGCTTACATATTTTCCACGCTTATTTACACGTAATTGAATAAATTGATTGATGTGTACCGGGACATGAATCACAATTTATTTAATAAAATAAGCGTGGGAAATATTATGTTCTGTAAATGAAAAAAAAATGTTTTTGTAACATGAATCTTGTCAATTATCAGTCATGATTGCCAGAATTGGTTCATGTTTTTGTGTTTTTTTCCCCTGAATTGTTGAGATACATGTTCATGTAATTTCCACAAATGAATTATTAGCCCAATAGTAGGCCTAACGATACTAAACGATGCATAATTATCATTTTGGCATGGAGACTGTAATTGTAGTCTGGTGCAAGCTGCGTAATGAGAACCTCCGATGTACATACATGTATGTACATTGTTAGTCTGATGATAATCTCTTTAATTTTCCATTCTACTGCAGCTCACTTCAGTTAATTCAGAGAACTAGGCCTAATAATAAAGGATTACCAATGCAATTAAGGTGGTTGATGCATGGTTTAAACAAAATAACGGCTCTTGACAATTCGTTGTTTTTAACTACCATATCACAGTTTATTTTGGGAACTACCGGTAGGCCTAATAATAAAGGAGTACTAGTGCAGTTAAGGTGGTTGATGCATGGTTTAAACAAAATTATGGCTTTTGACGATTCGTTGTTTTTAACTACCGGTACCATATCGCAGTTTATTTTGGGAACTACCGGTAGGCCTAATAATATAGGAGTACTAGTGCAGTTAAGGTGGTTGATGCATGGTTTAAACAAAATTACGGCTTTTGACGATTCGTTTATTTTAATGACCATATCGTAGTACTGTACATGTATATTAGCAAAAAGGTTGTCCAAAAAGGTCAGGCAGGTAATATAGGGAGTCCTGATCTGTGGGTGGTCGTTGCAGGGTTTAAATGTGCATTTTGACGTTTCATTGATTTTCATGACCATACGGTAGTTGTATAAATTTATATTTTGATAATAAGGTTTTCCAAACAGCAAACGATTAAGGAATTGGGGCGATTCGCAATGCAGTGCGCCACCGAGAGTTTGCCATGGAGAGTCCATTTTGCAAGTTTACGGTCAACAAAACACAGCCCATTTGAATGAGTGTCATTTAGACAAACTCGAGCTAATTTGTTATAGATTTGGGCATAGCATTCTGCCGCCTTACAAAAAAAACACCATAATAATAAAAAGAAAAGAAAGGGCAAACATATACTCGAATCATACGCTTACATGCACGAAACTACTGACCGGAAAAACTAAGAATTTCAAATGTCCCGCGCTGTGAATTTGTCGACCATCTCCCACAATGCACTGGGAAAAATTAACTCTCCGTGGCAAACTCTTGGTGGCGGTCTGCATTGTGAATCGCCAGAATTGTCCAAGAAGTATTCTATGGACTCCGTAAATGCGCAGTAGATGACACTTTGTATGGTGTAAATCGAGGATTTTCTTTTGTTCCTTTTCCCTTTTCGTTTTTCGCAACAGCTCTCATTGGTTTTGTACACGTTTTCTAATCGAGGACGTCCTCCATTTGGTTGCTGTCCTCGATTCACCGATGATGTTGCACCTGTGTGTCCTCGATTTACACCATAAACAAACGCAATGTACACGTGTATGTCCATACTCGTTAACACACAAATGGAGCTAAGTACCAGTAAGCGCGGCAATTGTTTTTTTTCCTGTAGAATTTTCGCATGAGCATCAGACGTCATTGGCAGTGCCTTTGAATGTCCCTCCAAGTCTCCTCCAACTCTCTGTTACCATTGAGGGGGTACTACACGTAGCGCAATAAAGTCTTTTACAAAGTATTGAATGTGGTTGGTTGTTGCAGGGTTTAAACATGTACATGTACAATGTACATGTACTTGTTGATGACTGATTGATTTAAATGACCACATGGTAGTATGATATATTATGAAAAAAAGGTCAACCAAAAATAGCAAACTAGTTTGCATCAAATAAACAGGTTAAGAAGATATTGAGTATGGGTGGTTGTTACGTGCCGGTTCACACGTTTGCATTTTGACGGCTTATTGATTTTAACGAACATCTGGCACTTGGTAGTACTTTATTTAGAAAAACGTCGTCCAAACACTGAACTTTTCGATTTGGATCAAAATTTCAAAGAGGTGTTCTTTTACTTCCGTACTTTTTTCAGCGAAGCGGAAAATCATGGCACCTGGCCCGTACTACTTTTGCCAATTCTAAAGTTTGGTTGCACGCACATGTTGTGCGGTATATGATGATCGTGCAATATCTTTTGTGCTTGGCCTGGTTCTGTCCTTGTCAGGTTCGTAGCTCAACATTTCTTGTCAAGGTGAAACCTTTTCTGTGGACCTGACTATAATATTTGCTCGGTAATATGGACCTTACATGTACATGTAGAAGTTAGATACATGTAAGTTTTGGTGAACTCTGTCACTGGCATACAATGGAGCCCTCACCCAACCCCTTTCTTTTGTTTTATTGTATCTCGGTAACAGCACATAGGCAATGCAGAAATTGTGCTTGGTCTTCACACCACGAAATGCCAGGTTTTGAACAAAGACTAATAATAATTTATGTGGTGCTTAGGCCAAAAAAAAAAAGTCTCCGGTTTCTGGTATGCGCGCGCGTCGCCGTAGCCATACGCGTCGGCAAAATGAGAAAGTTTTTTTTCAATAAAAGATGATGTCTCAAAACCACCAAACTCACTGGTTTGACTGGAATCCTGCTACTGCACAATTTTAACGTGTTTTTAGATTGGGTTATGGTCGAGAATAAGCTTTATGTGGCCTCTCTGGACTCCCATATATTTGCACTAAGTTTAGTCGGGCACCATTTGCAGTCATCAGCCGACATTTGAAGCAAAAAAAATCAGGTAAAAAAAAAAAAAAAAGCCGCGTCGCCGCACCACTTTTTGGGCAAGCTCCATACCAGAAACCGGAGACTTTTTTTGTTTGGCCTTATAGCGCTTTCAAAGCGCTTTACAATTATTATAGTGGCGAACCCAGGATTTGGTTTGGGGGGGGGGGGGGGGATAATATTATTTTTTTTTACAAATTTGCTAAAAGTTGAATTTTTTTCACAAAATTTTGCCCAAAATTGTTGGCCGCAGAAAAATATTGGTTTTTTTTTTGAGGGGCGGCCTATAATTTTGACATTGGTGGCACCACTTACACCCCTATTATACTACTCGAAAACAGGCCACATTCATATCACCAAGGCCAAATTGTGGGCTAACAAAAAACAAAAATACAAAAAAACCAAAAAATTGACAACCTCTTGGGGGCCCTCCCCCCTGGGTACGCCACTGAATTATTATCCCTATTCATTAAATGGAATGGGAAAAGTTTGAACGGTCAGACTCTGAATTCCTCAGAACTGTGTTACTGTATCTTTCTTTGCTTGGAGCGATGAACCAGGGTTTGTATCAATTGGAAAGTCCATTATTGTTGAATCAGATATCGGGCCACCATGACCTTGCTGTAACCTTTTAAAACTCTAGTATGAATAGCGGTAAGAATGGAACAATACCAAGATATTTGTGGCCGGGGTTCGTCAAAGGTATTCCATGGTATATTCAATTCAATTCAATTCAATTTTGGTTTATTCAAGAAAAATACTGAGTAAAAAGTCCGAAGACTAAACAAGTCAGTTTACAATGTAAAATGCATTACAAAATATAACAAGGTAAAAACACATGTATAAATTAAATCATTAATAAGTAAAAACAGAGACTTAATATCGTCTACTAAATCAAATTACAATGTTAAATCCAAAGAAGTCCAGCAAGAAATAGCAAATTATATCCTTTACAATTACATATAAACGTACTATAAATAACAATTTAATATCAAAAGCAATAGAGGTGAGTTAATGAAACATAAACCGTCCAAAATCTGAGCAAGAGCACAATACTATGAAGAATACAACGTTTTTTAAATAAAATATAGCTTAAATAAATATACATAATTCTATCATTGCTAGTGAAAGCACAATTGTATTTAATTTTAACACTAAATAATTGCATCATATTTCATCATTGGGGTGTAACAGAGTCTCTAACACCTGAGGCATTTTGTTTCTGAGAGTCACCCATCACAAGGCCCTATTTAAGGGCCACTTGAGGTGTGGGCTACACAGAGAAGGGATTTAGGGAAATGAGAACAAGAAAAAGGAACATTTCAAGTAGAAAGATACACGTACATGTACATGTATTGGCGTTGCACTTGTTAGTAGGGCTGAGCATGGGAACCGGGTACCCGAGTACATGTACCTGACCGTTGATGTCAGGAACCGGTTCCAGATTATGGGACCAGGTACCCTGAACCATCTTTACAAATTATTTAGTAACTTCCCAATGACAATGAAAAGGAAAGGTTTTGAATACCATTTGTGGGGAATTTTCAAAATGAAACCCAAGCTACATGTGAAAACAAAACACATTTCACATTTATGACGCTCTCAAAAGTTGCAAGTTTATATGTACAGTGTACAAACAAGATTGTTGCTTTTGTACTATTTATTCTTGAGCGGACTGCCAATATTTTTAATGATTTTTTTTCTCCTTTTCTGTCTCTCTTTCCTGTAGATGTACTGAATGATGCAATATTTGACGAGGATCACGATGAGATGGTCATTGTCAAGGATATTGAGATGTTCTCCCTGTGTGAACACCATCTTGTGCCTTTTATTGGAAAGGTAACACATCCCCCATGCCTTCCCCACCCCCCACCCCCCACCCCACAAAAAAAAGAGAAATACTAAATTACAAAATTTGAAAAGAGAAATAATTCTGGATTGATGCTTTTGTACAGGGTGAGTCAAAAAGAAAATTACCGAATTAGAATTAAATTTTAAAATATAATTTTTGAATATGTGGTGCACTCCATTTCCTAAATATAACATAGGGATATGTACATATTATTGACTAGTATCCCTGTGAAAATTTCAAGTAATTTTTATACTCTATTCTCAAGTTGTCTGTTTTTACATGTATAACAAGATCACAAAATTCAGCTGTCCAACACTGATTATTTACAGTCCTACCGGTAAAAACGGTTGAACACCCATTAAATACAACTTTCCCACCTCCACGAGTGAACCAAATCTTGCAACAGTAAACAGACAGAAATTGCTATCCATATTTCAGAGAAAAAAAGTTAACTTGTTCCTCATATTCAAAGCAAAAAATCGGACACTAAAAATATAGTTTCAGGCTTGTATTTGAATGCCTGTGTGTAATCTGTAATTCTCACTCAGCTCAGACAGTAATAAAAGATAGATTCTTGTAGTGAAATATGCATAACTTGATGATGTTGATGATGACGATAACTTCTGATAGCATGGATAAATTGCAGTAATTTTTTTTTCAGATGAGTGGAAGAACGCGTATGCTCTTTTAAGACATACATGTACTTCTTTGGTGTATCAAATTTGATTTTTTTTTCCAAGAAAAGACATCATTAATTAATCCAGGTCACATTCTTTTTGACTCACCTTGCATAATCCACAGATTAAATCCCACTGTTGTTTTTGTGTGCACTTTTCCCAAGAAAATTTCCCCACTTTTGTGTTTCCAAATATAAATTGTCTATCCAACCCCCCCAAAAAAAGTCCATAAAGTTTCAAGTTCATGTAAACTTTTAATCCAGCATGATTCATAACTCAATTCTCTTAATTGCCTCACAAAAACAATTCAAAACATTCTTTTTATGCTTAACAGTTACTCTCTCAAAAATTGGACAGGCATATAATTATGTACCCCTTTTATCAGACTGTGTTGGCCCTATTTTGACATACAAACTCTGGGGTCAAATATATATGTAGCCACTCAAATCAGACAAAGTATCTAAACACATGTCTCCTTTTTATCATCAGATTTTGCTGTTAAAGTTCAAGTAACTTTGAATACATTGGTACAAGAGTGCAGGCTAGACATCTGTCCTTGGAATCAGTATGTGTTGATCAGCATGCACAAAAAAAAATCACTTTTACCCAAATGTAACCCCTTATGGCTTGTATTAAATTGAATTACATTGCATTTACTCCTCCATGAATCAAATAAAAACCATAGAGTGCTGGGGTGGTTTGAGGCAGCCGGGGAGTAGCAGGCCGGATTAGGCCAGTTTAGGGCGGTTCGAGGCCTGCTGAGTTAAAGGAATTCACGTGTTTGAATCATAGCACTTTGCAGATATTGTTTCCTGCCAAATGATTTTGTTTTGGCAAGGATGATGTAATAAATTCATCGATGAATCAAAAAGTTGGTCTTGATAGGACATCCTATTTGCTTGAACGATGCCCCTCTCCCTGCTTTGACCCTTTTGAATATGCGCCCCTCCCCACCACCATCCCCCACTTGTCCACAAGGACTTTGGAAAAAAATCCAATCATGGACATCACTCATTTTTCGCTGCAGTTTTACCTATCAGCAATCAAAGAGCGATAGGCCTAACATGTCCTAAAGAGTCAGATTTGGCAGGTAAAATATTGGAGCATTTTCAGACCAATCTTATAGGGTTTGTCCACAGGGTGTCCAGGTATGGAATTCCTTTCAGGACTTTCTCCAAAGGCCAATGTTTGTTAAAAATCAAGTCTCTATGGGCACCGTTTGCGAACAAAGAGAGAGCGCTTATTTACCCCTTTCGAGAGACCTACATGTAGCTGTATAGGACCTACTGGTTCGTGTGCATATCGTGGGAAGTACCCACGACTATTTTATTTTACATCCGACATACATACATGTATCCTTGTCATTTGATTGGTGGAACTCACATCACGTGACATTTGTTATTACTCCCATTCACGCCGGGTCTCAAAAAGTACTATCCCCCATGGGTTATACTTTGCAAAGTACACCTTCAGCGTTGCACGTAGCCAGCGCTACAGAGTGGGGTTCAAACATTTTAGTGAAGGGGTGGTTTGGAAGAGAGAAATAAATTTCCCATCAATTTTGTAGTGAAATAAAAGTGCAAATATATCAAATGACAAGGATCTATATGTCAGTTATATAAAACAAATATTGAGTGGCTTTAAATTGTGAAATGGGAGGAATATTATATCGCTCGGTAAAATCTGGACTTTTCCAGTTCACTCGCCTCGTGAAATGGAAAAGTCCAGATTTTACCTTGCGATAATATTCCTCCCATTTCACTCTGAGCCACTCAGTCTTCATGTGAGCCTCAGACGTCGTCGACAATGCATTCGAATCCACTCCAAGTGGTCTTCCGGTTTGCAACTCACCCCTCCTTACTGTTAAAGGGGTACTTTTACATGGAGCCCATAATGAAAATATTTTTATTGGTTGTTTATTTTGGAATTGTGTAGGTATCCATCGGATATCTACCCAACAAGCGCCTTCTAGGGCTCAGCAAAGTAGCAAGGTATGTGTGAATTCCCTTAGAAAATTTGGTTGAACTTACTCGTGTCTCCAACACAAATCTACATCATAAAGGGAAATACAATAAATAATTCTTTCACTTTCAATGAAAATAAATCATTGCGGTAGTGGTTTCGGGGAAAATTGGGATGTTAATATACATTGTACATGTTTCCTTTTTGGCTTTTCGGCAAGTTTTAATGACCAGTGGTGTGTCCAGTTTTAATGAAAGTTTTAATGAACCTGTGCTGTTGTTGAAAATGACCGTTTCTCACTGAATTCATGAACACCAGGATCTGGAGTTGAAAAAATTTGGACTGTCCGTCCCTATTTCATGTAATGTTGTCACATTTAACGTCCTAATTAAACCGTTCATTTAGCCTCATGGAACTCTTTTCCTATTCCATTGCATTTTGAGGAAATACATCTTTTAAGAATTGCTTTGTTAATATGTGTCATCTTGGATGATTTTGCAAATTGGTAAATTGATATGACTGTCATGTTCACACAAACTTTTTCAAATTTTTATGCAAATTTATGCATTGTGCATATGTACATTATTTTACATCCACCCAAATATTCTGAAACTAGTCATGTTGCTTGTTTTTTTTTTAAACATATGTTATCCCGGCAGGTGATTTTGCAGAATTGGTAAATTGATATACCATACGACTGTCATGTAACACAAACCACTCAGACCTTTGAAATGTTTACCCAAGTGCAATGTGCATGTACATCCACCCAACTATTCAGCAACTAGCTGTGTTGCTTGATTTTTCAAGCCATTATCAGTTTGACACATGAAGGGGACATATGAAGGAATCCAAGGGGACATATGAAGGTGCCAAATTGGCCAATAATTGAAATAAATAAGCCCAGAGCATACATAGTGCATGCTATTTGCCAGATCTGTCAAACTCAGTGTTGATGGCCAAAGAAGATATGATGAGAAACGTATAATGTTGATTTTAGCCGAACATCACATTAACCTACATGCACTTGTACATGAGATACATTTGTAAACAAACACACTCAACAAATAACATCTGTGCACATCACGTTGTGGTATTTTTTAATAAATTAGGGGTAAAGTGTGAATTTGCACAGATTTGGCAACAGACAACATTCTCTTCAGTACTACAACCACCTCTGGATTTTGTATTTAGCCTAAAATTTATCAAAAGTCTTATCATTATGACAGTTTCTCGGCCCCAAAGCTAAACAATTTTGAATACCGTTTTTGCCCTTTTGAAGTGGTGTGGTGTGATACATGTAGATAAAAATAACATTGAAAATGGGTGTCCCTGCCTACATATGCCTAAATCACCCCGATCATGGGAATATCTACCCAAATTGATTTTTGAAATTTACTTTCAGCCAACTTTATAAGGTCAGTTTTCCTGACTTCTTTTGTATTTCTTTGTATTTCAGGATCGTGGAGATATACAGCAGAAGATTACAAGGTATGCATACATGTATAAAGTCAAGCCATCCATTGCAATTGCTCAACCATGGCCATATATCAATATGAATGACAAATATGAATGCAAATATGAATGCTATATAAAAGTCTAATTTACGGACAGAAAAAGTCCGAATATCACCACCCTGCTCGCATCGTAACAACCATTTTGTGCAATATTTTATGGGGTATGAGACAAGGCCAGTTATTGGATGAAAGTTTTGATTTTAAAATTGACGGAGGAAGAGTTCGTCCGATCAA
>CM057142.1:15272138-15397138 GCA_029964075.1 Patiria pectinifera | reverse complement strand
TGTGTGCATAGGGATCAGTGGCATCCCAGGTCTTGGTTTTGGTTTGGTTCAGAAGGGGCAGGGCGTGCAGGGCGTGTACTCCTATTTTTTTGCTGGATTTCTTTATTGTTGAGGGAGTAGTACTGAATCAAGGAGTCAAAGCTGCGTGGGTGTGTGTTGAAGTTGAAGTTTGTTTTGTAATTTGGGTTTTTTTTGGAGGGGGATATGGGGGGGGGATGGCAGAGGTGCTGAGGGCAAAAGTCCATAAGCAGTGAACAGAGATTTTCAATATTATGGTATTTGAGGAATTTTCAGACATGTTACATTTTCTCTCAAGTTCTGATGATAATAAGCATAGGGAGTAAGCAAGAGGGAAATCACCTCTCCACCATGCGAGGTTCTGGTGGGGGGGAGGCCTCTAGCCCCTCTGAAAAACATGTTGTTAGCGCCCCCCCCCCCCAAAATAAAATTGTCAAAAACAAAAATTAAATAGCAGTATCCAACGAGATTGTAAATTTTATTGATAACGTACATGTCCACCAGAGGCGTAGCCATTCGTGAGAAGGGGGCATAGTGTGCATGATTGTATGATTTTATCAGCGCTCTACATTGAAAATATGGTACGAGTCCCCCTCCATTGATTTTTTCGGAGGCTGAGTGTCCGGAGAAAAAGACTGGTCTACATTTCAGCACGCCTCCCTGCAAAACATTCTGGTTCAACCCCTGCTAGGCCCCCCCCCCCTAAAATGTAGACTCTAGAACCACGCCTGCTCTCCACTTAAATATGCCCTTGGGGAATATTTTTGTGAATTGTCTTTTGGAAAATGTTGTGACTGTTGGCTTTTACAGTTCGAGTGCAAACCCTTTGGAAATGGTAGAGTTAAAACTAAGTTCAAACTTCAAACCCTCCAAAGCTTTGGGATGATGTTTATTTAAGTTATTGTTATTCAACGTGTGCTTTACCAATGAAGCTTGTGCTATCCTGTGCATAGAACGGCATCAAATGTCATTGTCAGTATAACGATTTCACTGTAAAGTTTATACATTAAAGTGCTGCAGAAACATACACTCGTGTGTAATTGATCTGATACACCGTGCCCTCTGGAGACATGCACACAATAGGGAACAAAAGATTGTATACGTCTCCACAGGGCAATTTCTATAGATGAATACGTCTCCACAAGGTTTTCACGAAATAGATATATGGATTTTACTCATAAACTAGGAATTTCCAAGGTTGGTTGGTTTGTCGCAATGGAAGAGTTTTAGAAAAGGGATATTAAGTCCACATTTCAGCCAAGGAAATTAATTCGGGTTAAAGGAAGAGCATTTTGAAACTACACTTTCAAACTCGAAAACTTTACTACACGAGAACAAAGAAATGTCTCCACAAGGATACAAATTTCATTATGTGTGTCATAACTGGTGTTATATTCTTGAAAATAGTTGAATTATTATTATTATTATTATTTATTCGACCTCAACAAAGAATTACAAACAGTGATACAAAACCAAACAAAAATTACACAAATTAATTGGGTTGTTTCCTTTTTTGGGGGTCACATGTAGGGTTGAAACTGAAATTTACTTCAATAGTACTCATTTATGTTAACAATACAATGAAGTACAACTAGAAATATTTATTTCCTGAAAATACTATTCAATCAGTGATCTTACAATGAAAGTGGGATGGGTTCTTTGGTGTTCATCTTTAAAAAAGGCACGTATGAACCTTGGTAATCACTCAGAAATGTATCGACTGATTTAATGAAAAAATCCATGCTCAAAAGTGAAGATGAGTCAAGAACCAAACACCTTGTGAAATTTTTCTGCCAGAAATTAGTTTAATTAATTTTTTTTTTAAATGGGCCAGCGGGCACACTTTTTTTTTACGTGTTAGCATTAGAATCTAGTTGGGAGACCCCCTACAAAAAATATGTATATGTTGTCTCTGTTTTTTTTCTCAAAATGTATAAAAGCCACCGAACTTCATCCAACTTAACAAGTTATAGTTGTTATGTGCCATACTTAAGATTTTGAGGAATTTTGTTACTTATAATGAAAAAAGTGCTCAAAAGGCAAATTATTCCAACAAGTTCAAACCTTAAGGTTTGAATGAGAGTTCAATCACAAGTTTACAATGTTTTATGCCATTTTTAATTCGAGGCCCTTTGTCCCCACAAAAAAAAGAGACAAAAATATTTACAGTGATCAATTTTGTTCCGAGAAAGGTATAATTTGACAAAGCAAAACCTTTCCAACTAATTTTAATGACTGGTTCTTCTTTAATTTTAGTATCTGGAAGTTCACTTGTACCCCTATTTTAAAAGAAGCTTTTGACAGTTATTCTAGCAATTTCAAACCTCCGCTTGGACAAGTTTGTCAATTTCTGCTGAATGCTAGATGTATTGATTTATGTTCAAACAAAACCAGCTTTCTTATTAAGTTCGAAAGTAAAATCATGATTGATTGTTATTGAATCCCACAACTATATGTACTCATCTGTTTTTAATTTATCAGCCTTGTGGTTACTTTACTTCAAATTCAGATTTTCCAATAGTTTGCCCATATTTTGCCAAAATTAATAAAATATTTATTTCACTACATTGAATGAGACCAAACTTTTTGACTGTTTTTTCTGAATTCTGGGTGTTTCCGTCACATTTCAAGTTCTGTAAATCTTGAGAAATACCCAGTGAAGAGCCAAATTTCTGTTTCAAAAAAAGTGTAAATTGTTTGTATATGATAAGCCTATAGAACGTCACACCAGTTAGTAGAGGGTGAACGAATCTGTTCTACCCAGTAATGCAACATGTAGTTCATGTAAACTAAAAAGAATGGATGAATGTATATTTTCTATTGAACAATTTTTTCCACATGTGAAAATTTCTTAAACCAAACTGTCACATGCTGTAAAATATCTTTGGAAATGCCAAAGTTGTAAAGTATGTTTTATTTCTGAAGTTTGGCATCTCACTGTTTAGTGTACAGCATATTTGGTTTACTCCCAAACCTGAAATCCATTTCAAATGAACAATTCTATTGGTCCTGACTATTTCCCTTCAAAATAGGAAAGCACTGGCTCTTTACGTACACCAACTGACCGATTAAATGCTACTACCAATCGTTTGTTTGAGCTTATCATTTCGAATATTTTGTACTTCTTATTCCATTTTTCAAACTAATATTTACCATTTTGTAAATAACAGCATCGTTGAATGTAAAACAAGTTGTACCAAAAACTATTTATTTTTCAGAGAAATGAAATAAACAATAGAAATAAGACCTAATGACGTAATGGCTTTGTTTACATTATGCGCTTTCCTATGGGAGCGAGGTCAGGACGCCACATTGGAAAGCGCACATGTAAACAAAGCGTGACATCATTAAGTCTCAGGCCTGTTACTTGTAAAAAATGAGCACATGGACAGTTGTATGCTTGTTTTATTGATGTGTTTGTGGTCATGATGATTCAACAGTCTATTTATTTGAACACTCTGTAAAACACTGCCCACAAAGCAGTGATGACCATTGACCTGCAAGAATTTGCCACAACAAAATTCGATAAATATCCCAACAATCCAACACCCACAATTTGAAGGTATTATCATGGAGGTAGAACCAAGGCCGTTTTTGAAACTTGGTTTTTATATTGCCAGCTTCGGCATCATCACTGGCACAGAATCATTTTTCAAACGGAGTGGATCAAATGCTATGCTTTTCCCAAAGCAGGATATGAACTCACTTTATAAGTGCAAAAGATTTCTGAAGCTGAGTAGGCGGTACCTCAGGAGACAGAGTGCACAATAGGGAACAAAAGATTGTATACGTCTCCACAGAGCAATTTCTATAGGTGAATACGTCTCCACAAGGTTATCACGAAATAGATATATGGATTTTACTCAAAAACTAGGAATTTCCAAGGTATGTTGATCAGTCACAAATTGAAGTATTTTATGTAAGGGATATTAGGTCCAAATTTCAGCCCAGGAAATTAATTCTGGTTCAAATAGGAGCATTTTGAAAGTACACCTTCAAAACTCGAAAACTTTAGTACACGAAAACAAAGAAATGACTCCACAAGGATACAAATTCCAGTATCTGTGAAAAAAGAAGATGTGGTAGTGAACACAAACTTTCTCTTGACGTCAGTTGAGCCTCGCGGCCTCAATGCCAAAATGTCAACGAATTCATTGACATGTACCACACCCCCAATTCTTAATTAAATGGGATTATACCCAATGCCAAGATGGATTGAACTGGAATCACATTAAGCTTCGACTAGGGATTACACTAAGACACATGAACTATCCAGACAAATGCTTTATACCATATCATGAATATATAAAAAAAAAAAAAATAATAGAAGTGCATAGAAGAAGAAAACCCGGGAAGGAGGTTAGAATTAAGAATGAAACTTTTAAATGACATTGTGTTATGACAATCTTATTCCACACTGGTTCAGTATGGCAATTTGATACACACGCAGTAGCTGAAAATAGTTATACTAGTAAAATGTGGCCAAATTTCCCGGAAGGACCAATAAATTGAAATTGAAATTGAAAATTAAAAAAAAGATTAAATTTGACTCATGGACCCTTTTTTTTTTTTTAGAATACAAAATCAAGATGTACTGATGGAGGCATGATGACAAAAACCAAAGCTTTTAATAACATGCCTGTAAACGTATACAGGCCGGTTGAGTTACAAAAAAAACGAAACCCAAATGTCGGGACTATTGTTTTAGTGAAGTTCTGCATGTAGCACTTTCAAAATCTATTCAAAAAGTTCAGTGTTCTTTCAGCAAAACGAAAACAAATCACATAGGGATGTGCGTGAATTGTTTGGGGTAGAGATTGTGACAGTGTTGGAGCAAAGGCTTTGACCCTCAAGGCCAAGTCCAAGGCCAAGGCTTTGACCCTCAAGGCCAAGGCCTTGACCCTCAAGGCCAAGGCCAAGGCTTAACCCTCAAGGCCAAGGCCAAGGCCAATGCCCTGTTTTATGAAATGACCACTGATATAAAACTAATTATAGTCACATGAGTGACACATCATCACGCAAGGGCGGATCCAGAACACAATTTGCGCGGGGCAAAGAAATTTTGGTCTCCCCCAAAAAAGTGGGTCAAAAAATTACGGCTTGGGCTTCGGGGTCCGCTTAAGGGCCCCGAAAAATTGTTGGATTCGAGATGCTCTGTGGTGCGGTTTGAGGCAATTTCTGACCATTTTAACCGACGTTTTTTGAGGAAAAGATGGTGGTGTACTCATTGCCTGCCTTTATTACGACGTCACATAAAAAAAAATGGTTTCGGGGTTTTTTTGGGGGGGCATGGCCCCTTTTGGCCCCCCTGGATCCGCCCTTATCATCACGAATTGCTCGTTACGAAGAACAACATTTCTTTAATTGCAATCAACATGCTCGCATAGGCCTACACCGTTTTATGACTGCACTGTATCTATTAAAGTATAAGTTCAGGTCTTCAATATGGTTTAACTAAACAAAATAATGATTTACTTCTATATTGACACACAATTCTCCCAAGTGTAACAAAAGGGGGATCCAAGAAACTGATTTGGGAAATTTTTATTTGCTGGCCCAACATGGTCAGAAATATCAGCATTATCTAAAACAGATACATGCAAATCTTTAGCACTTATCAGGGAGACATATACAACAAATCAGATCTATTCCATAGTTATATGCAATTAAAGTGATCATCTCATTAGCCCCACAAGTGTACGGAATATTGTTGCATCAAATCTACTACAATGGTAACAAAATGTGATGCTACAAAAGTGGAAGTGTGCCCAACACACAAATCTATAGGGTGCTTCCCTCCTCCATGGTAATACGATTAAAATGGTAACAGCAAAATTTCAAACAGATTTATCTGGAAAATGCACAAATCTATGAATCTTGAAGAGCCTTGACTCAAAATTGCAAGGCCCTGAACCCTCAAGGCCAAGGCCAAGGCTTTTGCCCTCAAGCCTCGAGGCCAAGGCCAAGGCCCTAAAATCCAGCCTTAAGGCCAAGGCCCAGCATCAAGGCACTACATCACTGGATTGTGAGGTAGAGGGAAAATGCACAAACTGACACGGGCAAGCAAAATCTGCATAAAAAAAGTATTGTGTTTATTCTCAGTTTATCCACAAAAAGTATACACAGCAAGTAGGAGATTTGTTTTGTTTTGTCTTCAAACAATGTTTTTCCATTTCATTGCTTTTATCTGAACAGATAGCAGTAGCCGGCTCGCCAAATGGTAGTCAAAACAGCGGCGGGCTAGTCAGACTATTCCTCAGTTAAGTAGCCCTTCTGGCGAGCCAAAATATTAGGCTAGTTAAAGCCCCTGTCACACTTGTCCGAATCGTCACTCCGTTCATGTTCCGAGTAAAACATTGTGGATTCGGTGTTTAATCGGTTTGAACTGAACTCAAACGGGTTTCCCTCAGTTTTCCAACGCTATATACTCGTGTTCGTTCGGTGATGCACTGAGGAACTCGGAGAAATTATTGAACCTGTTTAATAATTTCTCCGAATTGTCGCGGCAACCTCAATACGGACGGTATCCGGTATACACACTGTACTCATTCGTTGCCATTCGTTGCAATGCGGAATAGGTACGGAAGAGTACGGAACAGGCCTCCGATTCCGATCGATAACCGTATGTATTCAGAGTTCATTCCGAACCCACACCATTGTAATGCCGATCAAAAAACGGACGCACCGAATATAAACGGAATGTTCGGAAAGCGGTCGGTCTTGAGATCAATGAGTTTGGCATGTCCAGTGATGATCGGAGAGGTTCTGAATAAAGACGGATTGCAATCGGAATAGCAACTTATTAGATCCGGAATAAGACCGGATTATGATCGGTGTATTTTCATTTCTGGCTGGTTTTTTTACATTTCTCTCCGAACGTGTCCGAATTAATAATATTTCAGATCGGTTTATGAACGGAATTATAGATCCAGACAAGTGTGACAGGGGCTTAAGAGTCTGTTTCAGTAGCCCAGCTTGCTAGTGAACGAAAAAGTTAAGGTTGAACCCTGCCATTTACGCTGGTAAACCCTTCTACTTTAGTAAACTCTTTCATTCAATTTATGACTTAACCATGTTCTCCACAATTTCAATTTGGTAGGCTCAAGGTTTTCTGTGAAAGAATTTGAACATTTATGAGTTTGGTATTTTGAACCATGGCATAAACCCAGGATTAACAAAGACTATTTTCAGGACTGTCTCAAAACCTGAATGTTACAATTCCTTTCTGAACAACAGAACATGGTGCATTTTGAATAGGAAGAAACAGATTCTTGAGAAATAAATAATTCTGGAAATAATACATATCTTAAGTTTTCTTTTTTTTAAATTTACCTTTTTTGTGATAACTTTCAAAACAATTGCTTTTAATTGTACATTGCACCGCTATTCAGGCTGTTGGCTGTGATAACTTGATAATTAATAAAAAATTAAGAAATGCATTAACCAATGTGACAGAGATCACTGACGTTTGTCTGACACACATGATCAAAAAAGTTGAAAGTACCGGCAAAATTTACACATCACTTTGTCATTTTTTATGACAAGCCATTGGTCACATACAACAGTATACGCACGCTCGATCCACGCAGTAAGCAGCAGCTATTTAACAGAACTTGCAAAGCCTCTAGAACCAAATGCCGCCTCTGAGGGCGCTGGTCACCGCAAATTTCATTTGAGCTCTCATGGGATAACATTTTGTTTTTAAGTTACCATGCCCAATTTTATGGCTCTGTTAAAGGTATAGTCCATCATTTGTAATTTGTGCATTTTGTTCGTTTGAAGCAACAAAAGTGCTCAAGATCTAAACAAGGGTGCTGAACAACTAACCTGATGAAGTTTCAGCTCAGCTTCAGCTGTACATTTTGGAGAAAAACAACATTCTAGGATCCCGATTTCAAATCAAAGTTGCTGAACTATGTTTTGAATCGGGCCTGAATTCAGCTCCCGAGACACATTCTCACTGAGCCGATTGCAGCTACGCGATGTAGCGCACCGATCCGACGAATTATAGCAACCACGCGCGTGTGCGTCGTGTCAACACTTGCGCGCGCTTTGCCGAATAAAACAAACGAACTACAAATGAAAATTTCCAACGGTGCTTCTTAAGACGCACCGTTGGAAAGGCCTTTTTTTGTTGATTTTTTCAAAATGACAGCTTGCCAGAAAGAATAATTTCACAGGGAGTTTAGACCCAATACTATCTTTCAACCAAGTATGTTTTTCAACAATAATTACGTCAGTTAGTTTTTGGATAGCTGCAAATGTAGAATCCGGGTTTAAACACAGAATTCCGTGCTTACAATCACAAGTTTGTCTAACAGCACTAGCTCTGATAACAGTCGACACACCTTTATATAACAGGGTCCTTGGGACTTTACAAATTGCCTTGTTATAACAGGTACCTTGTATTAACATTAATGTAAAACAAAGAAATACAAAGTCTTGGGACCTAAAATGTTGCTTTGTTATAAGCAGGATCTTGTATTAACAGTGCTCTTCTTATAAGGGTTCGACTGTATTTGTTAACCCTGCAAACACATAATACACTGTACTTAGTTACGGCATGTACCGGGGTACATGTACGCATGTGCATGAGCCAAAAGTCCTAGCTAACCCATGAAACATGCTGTGTGTGCTGGATTTTCTGCTACAGTAAGCGGAGAGTTTTCATTAGTGATCAGTGGCTTTATGGCATAGGGTCTAGTACTCAACAATTGTTTCCACATAATGATACAAGAAGGGCGTTATGACAATTTTAAATTAGTTGTAATTGAAAAAAAGAAAAAGAAGAAAACACTGATGAACCAATGAAAAAATTAGCATGAACAAGATTACGCAATTCTTCAACGGTTTCTATTTAGTTTTAAATAAGCTCGATACGATCTTGGAAGCTGCGGGCCAATGAATGAGTGTTCACCTTATTTTGACCTTTGACCCCATAGCTGTGGGTCAGATGAAGAGGTCACCATGGTCATTTGTTAATGTTTGACCAAGGCCAACATGTTGACAGCGCTACGTTTGTTATTCTCAGCTGATTTGAAATTTGGCGTAATGATGACCCTGACCCCATGATGACCTTTGACCCAGTTTGGTCAAGTGACATGTTGGGGCTGGGCAAAGTATGTGGGAGCAATAGACAATGTCAACATTTGTGACTAACAAACGGGACAAACTAAAAAGGGACAAACAAGTACTATTTTGTCTGTGTATATTTCTCATAAAACAGGGGCAAGCCTGCTGTTGTGTTAAACCGGCTTTTTCCCACAAAAGTTAAAAAAAACCAAAAAACAGACAGTGTGTTTTTGACCCTGTTATTGCTTTACATACACAGTCTTCTAAGAAAGTCTAGTATCAGTCGGTCAGTTCCCCGGGAACTAGGTATCTGAGTGACGTCATGGCGTCAGCGCATGACTTGATCAGCACGCAGAGCTGGGTGCTTGCTTCCACCGAGGCCGCGCCCTTCAGCTGCTGGCAGGCCCAGTACATCTTGCTCATGACCACCTCCATGGACTCAGGAACAATGTCTGGCGATCCGGGGGGTAACTCCAGCACCGTCTTCGGGGCGTGGTTATGGGACGGGTGAAGGGGGCACGTGTGCCCCGCGGCG
Source organism: Patiria pectinifera (assembly GCA_029964075.1). Classification (NCBI taxonomy): domain Eukaryota; kingdom Metazoa; phylum Echinodermata; class Asteroidea; order Valvatida; family Asterinidae; genus Patiria; species Patiria pectinifera. The sequence goes on along the minus strand of CM057142.1, from coordinate 15,387,513 downwards.
TACGGCTGGTTCTCATATTGGTGCCGAGTGCGGGAGAAGCCCTCCTTGCCCCTTCCATGGGATCCCGGGGGTTTCTGGGAGTGTACTGTGTGCCTGGGGCGTTTACCTGTTGGGGTTGCCTGAGGGCCGTCACCGTTGCTCGATGCCTTGGAGGACGGGCCGTTGTGAGCGGCTGCCGAGACGCTCAGTTCATGCTCCTCAACCTGAGATCTTGCAGCCTTGGCACTGACGGCTGTGTGGTAATAATATGAGACTGATGCGGTGGGTTTACACGTAGATGGAAATGAAAGTTATGATTGTGTATGAAGTGAAAGTGTGAGATTGTTTGCACAAGACATCATTAAGGTGTGTACTTTTGTTCAAAAAGGATACACATGAAAAGACCTAATACACATTTCAAAGATAACAGCTGAACGCAACCAATCTATACATACAGTAAAAGTAAAGGTGAAACAGGTTTAGAAACCTGTGGTATTGCAAAATCCGGTACCATACTCCAGACAATTCTCCAGATTTCCCCTTAATGTCTTGGCCTTAGGCCAAAAACAAATTCTGCTTCCGCTTACATGGCATTGGAAAATAGGGTAGGTAGGTAGGGATTTTTTTTGGGGGGGGCCCCCCCAATTTTTGTGTGTGTACAAAATATGGAGGCGTCTGCGTGTAGGCAACAGTAAAAGGGAGAAATGGATGGTTATGGGTTTTTTCCTCATTTTGCCCATAAAAAAAAATTAGGAAAGGCTGTCAGAATAGGGTAGGTAGGGTAACCGGAAGCAGAAGTTTTTTTGCCTTAGAAAACCTTTGGTATTGCACAAGCCGGTACCATATGCCAGACCATATGCCAGACAGGGGTCTCAGGAGTTTCCCCTTTATGTCTCAGCCTTATCAAAATTACTTTCAATTTCCATTCATGACAGAAACTTAAATACAGACATGTCATTCTCAGCACATTTGTTTCTGTTATGATTCGACTAGCAATCTCAATGTGGACTGATACAGTGCTCACAGGCAGAGTTTCTTCACAACTCCTGCGATGGACCCATTCTCCGATGAACCCTTTTGTGTATGTAAATGTGAACTTCTATTTTGTTTACAAAGTGCCTATGACAGAAACTTATGCATGTGACATTTTCAACCTTGATGCAATTATTTGTCACACGCTGAACTTTTCCGTTGTCCATAATGCCGTGAATAACAACCGTTTCAATTTCATCTCAATTTGATTCACTTCAATTCGATCAACACTTATTTCCATAATGCCAAAACTTTTATAAAACAGTATAGCAAACTGAAGTAATAAATAATACTTTTACTATAGGTTTTCCCGGACAATTTTGGAAAATGTGCACATGAATTTGTAAAAGACGCATTCGTTTTCGTGCCAAATAGAATGAACGTTTCAAATCCTTGTTTCCATTTAACAAATGATAATTCTATTTCCATGAAGGTGCATTCAGTCGTAAAAGATCAGCCTACGATTTCCCGAATTTGCACTGAATTTAGTATACTGACATTTCATTTTAGCGTGAAATCGAAGGCACATCCGAAAACCTCTTTACCTTTTAATTTATCATGAATCTATTTCACTAAATGTGCAGCCGATTTCCCGTGCAGTGTTACTTAACGTATGCCTGGTCAAGTATTGGAATTCATTTATGCATTAACAAAAGTATATGAGGAATGTTTGATAATTCATAATGATTGAACTAAACCAAGTGGTGTAGCCTTTTGAAACATACCAACTATTGTAATAAATCCTATATAAAAATCAAAGCTGAAGACAATCATTCTTTTTAGCTCGGCATTTGCCACAATTGCATCATATAACCAAGCAATCGAACTGATACAATGAGAGAGAACTTTAAGAAATACAGAAAGACAATAGAATACAATTAAGACAAAGAACCAACAATAAAAAGTTCCCAGATATCCCCTGTAATAATGACACGTGATGTTTCCCTTTATTGTCCCAATAATATGCCTACAAGATTATTTTGATTGATTTTATTTTGGTAAGATTGATATCTTTTCAACAATTAATTTGCCTATTTCAAATAGGCCTTTGTGTAAATAAGAACAAACACATTAATGATCAATTAGGCCTACAATACCTTAATTTTTTTGCGAACTGGATTGCACTTTCGTTATAATCAGCACCGCATCCGTCAAACCGAAAGCCTAATCATGTTTCTGTAATCCTATAAATTAAACGTTATGCATGTATTCTTGTGTTTGAATGATGCAAAAGGAAATCGCGTGCTAGTTATTGCGGAAATGAAACCAGGATATATGTCGTTCTCATTCGAATGCACATTTTCCAAAAACCTATATTAGTAAGTTAGGTTTTAAGGAAGAAAGAACAATAAATCGATAGGCAATTATGGAGGTTTTTTCTGAAGCGGGGGCTTATATGGAGCTGCCTTGACAAAACAAATGACATACATGTACCTTATCAAATACAGAGACAGACTAACGATCTGACAACCACAAATACAAGGATTAAAAACATAGAGGGATAGATTAATAAAATATTCTCAAACTATTCCCTTTTCTTTATTCCATGAATAAAGACAAACTTTTGCAGCGCTGAATTGTTGATGAAAAAAAGCTCTGGAAAAAAAAAAAAATTAATCGAAAAAAAAAACTCTGACATTTGGAGGGCCAATAAGCCCCCAGGTCTCATTAATAAAGATAGCGTACTTGTCAAGATGATTGGTTTAATACTTAAATTCAGGCACTTGCCCCCCCCCCCTCACCCCCACCCATGGAAAGAAAAAAAAGAAAGAAAAAAATAGGACTTTTCTTCTAAACGGTACATGGTATAAACAAGAAAAAACATAAATGAACAAAGATAAACCCTGATCCCAAAGGTGTTCATTTAAACTCGACGTCACCAAGTATCCTATTATAAGCGATTAAAGATGAAAAAAAATGACCAACTTCTTTCATTTATAACTCTTGAATAAAATGATCAATCATGTTCATACTTCGTAATCAGATAGATAATTAATTGATAAACATTTGTTGTCATGTTATTGCAGTCGCTTGGCCTTTACTTACGGGGCTACCGAAAGGTCAATGTTAGGTGAATTCGAAATATAGACATGAGCTTCAAATCAGAAAAGCCATTAAATCTTCCAAACAGCTTAAAGCCTTGTATGAACTTGAGCCCTGGTATGAAGATGTGAAAAATGTTATGTTGATGTCATCAGGTATCAAATTACAAGTAATTTAATGGTAAAAATTGAAAAATAATTTTGAAATCTAACTTTTCAAATGAATGGAGCACCGTCCTCATTTTTGTGTGATCAGTTAGACATTGCCTACACTTTTTGGATTCCCGAGCTCACAGCCTTTTGACCTTTACTTCCGGTGTTACCGAAAGTGCAATGTGAATTGAATGTAACTTGGAAACGGAAGCATTTTACTAAAATCAAACAAATAATGGAATTGTTTGGCAAGGGATGGGCAACCCCCCCCCCCAAAAAAAACGCATGATGATGTCATCACCTGAAAGGGTGCCCCCTAGGGCCACATCAAAGACAGTTGAACATTTTTTTAAATTTAAAAACCATTCGTCAAAATTTTCATTGCATTGACCAAAAATATTCTTTTGACAACTGCAAACGACTTTGCACAGTTTCAGCATCGTGACGTCATCAACCCGGAAGTAATAGGGAGAATTTAAAACTGATCAATTGGGGGGGGGGGGGTGGGGGAAAGAAAGAACAAATTGACCCTGTTTTTCAAGTGTTCCTTGCTTTTCATACATGGAATCACCTGGGTTCCACAAGGGTCCCTTGTTATTTTGACCCCTGTCCCTTGTTATTTGAACCCATGTGAACAGATGGACAATGTTACCTGGGTCATCCTTTGCCAGGTCAGTTTCTAGCTCATTACAGCAGACGCAGTAATCCTGCTGCTGTCGATCACGGAGTAGAATTGTCTGCCAAAGAACAAAATCACATAAAATCAACAATTCATGAAAATATATTCACAGTTTAAACTTTAACTCCCTACATGCCCTGGACAGTTTTGCTCGGACGCAACCTCAATCCTTCAAAATACTCAAATGTAACAAATGCATACAGCCTCAATCCTGCAAAATACTCCGTTATATCTTGAATGTGGTCCTTGGAGGGGTGAACACTGCCTCAATCCTACAAAATCCCGCAGCAAACACTGTAAATAATTTGAGGCAGAGCCAGTGACGTCCTGGAGCAGTGCGCAGGATTTCAAATATAAACTAGGCCAAAATGTATGCACGGCTGAGCATAAACAACACAAGGTCCGGTCCAAGACCTTGCCACAGTGCATCCTCAAAAATCACTTCTTTTTTTCCATACATTCCATTTAGCTTCAACCCTGCAAAATTCTCAAATTTAAAGAGGATTTTGCATAAAAGTTGCATTCCCCATTGCTCCTCAACTAATTACATGTTTTTTTCAATGTTCAATGTTTTTCAACTTGTGTGTTTTATTCAAACAAAAAAACCTCCTTTTCACCCTTTTTTTGACACCTGTAAACCTCTGAAAAAAAAAGGTTTTGTTTTGAGCACAAAACAGATCCGCTTTGCGAGCAGACTGGCTCCCTGTCCGTACATTATTGATACTGATTGTGGGACGGGGACCAGCCAACCCTGCAAAGAATGGGAATTATTGTCTGGCAGCCAATAAGTCAGAAAACTTTGAAATGGGCCGATTATGTTTGGTCGATGTCTCATTCAAAAGTTTAGTGAATTTGCTGCTATGTATAGTTAACGCACATTTTTTTTTTCTGCAAAAATGTTAAGCACAGCCATGAAATAGGCCCGATTCATTCAACTGTGACAAACGTCAAGAAAAATCAAAGTTTTGTGAAGGGAATAAGTGTGTGCTTGGCCGGTTTTAAACACTATGTTTAAGACCGGTTAGAGTCTGGATGCTGACAATTAACCATGCTGAAGGCAAAAGAATCAAAAGGTTTTGGTCCAAAAGTCAGAACAAGTCAAAAGGTATAAATTCCCAACGATTTTGTTTAACAATTTTACTTCATGCTTCTCTCAAACACCTCTCTAGGTATGTACGGGTATGGTACAGCCGTCTCGCGAGAAGTCGTAACCAACTCCTTATACGGAGATTGGCACGTGTTTCGCGCAGAACGCAGCTGTGCCGGTGTAATGTGAATTTAGGACTTTGAAATACTTACTCAGTGGTAGTACTGCGCATGCGTACATGTACGTAAGGACTGTGACAGTTCAAACAATGAAATGGTACTGGCACCAGATTTCATAGGAGTCCCAATTTCATGTGACACTGGAAAAGTGTTTCAAGCCCAGCCAGTCGGTCTTTACCAACCGTTTAAAATCGACCAAGTGACAGGCTCTCGACCATATAGGAATGCGTAAACTGTCTTACTTGTAGGTATCGATGAATGATGGTTTATGATCCTCAATTGCAAATTGGCTATATTTGTGGTCAGGCTGTAGTCTGCGTAGAGCTCGTTTATAACAAAATTGTCCTTATTTTGTACCATCCGGTCAAACGCGTAATTTGCAACCGTGTCCAAATTTGTGTAAATTTGTAACTGCCAAAGTTTTTAATGCCGAATTTGTACATGTAAACCGCCTGATGTTTTTCTCAATGGTAATATCTTGCCCTTTGTTTCGACTCCAATTTCCATGTTATGAAACTGTAATTAATCGCTGATCGGAGTTGGAGACCAAATGTCACACCATTTCCTGTGACATTTTAACTCAGGGAAGACATTTCCACACAATCCCATGAATAATAAATATCTCCCTCAGGATTTGTTTTTAAATTACTCACATCTGGGTTTTTGTTTTGTTTTTGTTTTTAAATGACTATCCATCCTGCCATGACGTGTTGTGGGAAAAACTGTAAATTTCAAATTGTATCAATATTTATATTTGTTATGTAGTATATCATTTGTTGTTTGTTCATTTTGTTAAAAATAAGAAAGAAGAATGAAAAAAAGAAGTTTTTAAATGTCAGACTGCATGGATAAACAATATATTGACGTCTATATGATGCATGGGGAGCTCACAACAGACTTGTTTACTTTGGTCTGTTGATTGCCGGTGAGTTCTGGAAATACGTTTTGTAAGACTTGGTACTGTGGCAGGTATTAGAGGGCGGTGCAAACAAATCGGAAAGCCACTTCTGGCAAATATTATGCGGTAGATCAAGGTTTAAAGGCAATGGACACAATTTGCCAAAACTGCCAACTTAACCATAACCATTCCAAATCCTCCAACATGCTTTTAGCAAATTGGAAGAATTTGCAGGATTGATGTTACTTGGTAAAAGTGTGTTGCAGATTTCAGAGGGCACGCTGTGTTTATTTTATGTTCAGCTGTGCATAAATGTAGTCCTTAATTATACTTGAAATCCTCCGCACTGCTCCAGGATGTCACTGCCTCTGCCTTCACACAGCCGGAGGATTTTGCAGGATTGAGGCAGTGGTCACCCCTCTTAGAGCCACATTCAAGAAATAACAGAGGATTTTGCAGGATTGAGGCTATATGCTATGTTTACATGTACATGGAGGCAGTTGGAGGATTTTGCAGGATTGAGGTTGCATCCTGGCAAAAATGCCTAGGGAGTTAGGGTTAACAATGCAATCAATTTGAAGCAGGTTAATTTAAAAAATATCCTGTCAAAATTTAAGCTCAGTACAGATCATCAACTGTCAAAATGCATATTCATTTTTCTCGACGCAAATCAAAGGTTTTCATTGAAAGCGCGATGGTTTGATCCTACCCATTGCGCCGAAATGATGCTAATTTCTCTTTCCTTTGAAAATGACAGAATACTAGGAACAAGGATTTCTCAAGATGCATGATCCTATTATTTACTAAAAATGAAGTAAGATATCTCATGATATTTTGACAGTAATTCATTTTTGAATGTTTGGAAATGGTGTCCCAAATACCTCTAGACCAAGAAAAAAAGGTGTCCCAAATACCTCTAGATCAAGAACAAAAGAATGGACACACACGTTCACAATATACAGGGTGACCAAACAAAAAGCAATCCTAAAACATTTGCCTTAAAAAAAAAAAGATCAGTAGATTTTTATGTTTTTGGTATCAGATTAAAGCTGAGAGCAATTTGCTTTCAAATACTGAAAAATAATCATGAACATAGTACTTTGGGTTGCTAACTTGCTAAGAAAATGCCAATTATGTAAAAGTAGTTATTTTTCATCCTGTACACAAACAATTACCACAGAATAAAGGGATTTCACTGTCCCTATCTCATCCTTTTCAGTCCCATTTTAAACCTTTTCAACATCATAAATATGTCAAAATATTAAAGAAATTGCACAAATGAAGGATTATTGCACAGTAGGCTTACAGTAAAATGTTTCACTGTTTGAAGTACTTGTGTACAGGATGAAAAATGATTACTTTTACATAACTGGCATTTTCTCAGCAACCCAAAGTGCTATTTCCATGATTTTTTTTAGTATTTAAAAGAAAAACTCTCAGCGATCATCTGATACCCAAAACATAGAAATCCACCATTTTTTTTTTTTTAAAGGCAAACGATATAAGGTTGCATTTTTTTTTGGGGGGGGGGGGGTTTCAACCTGTATTAATTGTCAGTATGCTTCTTACCCCACACACTGCACAGCAAGACCCCAGCATCCGGTACCCTTTGAGGAGATAGTCGCCCATCAGCTTGGAGATCTTATCGGAGCGCTCCCGCCGAGCTTGAAGCACCTTCATCTCCGCCTCGCTGGGAGGTTTCCAGTCAAAGTCGTCCCCTTCCATTGCGTTGTTAGAATGTACCGCTCAAGAATGCAAGCCAACAAACCAGACCTAGACCTACCAAGAGAAAGTAATTAAATAATCATAAAATACCTAGGACAGTTTGCCAGTTCTATTTGGATGAGATTGATGGTTTTAAACTGCCGTTTAGTGGAAGGAGCACATCCAGTGGATAGCGCGCCTGACTCGTAAATTCAACATTTTCAAAAAATATTCTTCTTTTATATCGTCCGTATTGTCCAGTTACTCCGGTAACTTTTCCATACTAGGCCTCCATTTTTTTTCAATTAATTTTCAAGCGCCAAACAGTTGCATCCTGTATGGTTATTCCCTCCACTTTCCCTTCTCTACTCTCACCCTCTCCTTTCCTTTATTCCTATTTATTAATCTGTCACTTACTTCACTGAGATTCGAACCTCTGACTCTTCTTTGAAACACAACACTTTTACCACCAGGCCACGCACGGTCGCTTGTTGTAATAATCAATCTTTGGACGTATTTAGAGTATCCATTGAAATTAAGACTATCAAACGAAAACAAATAATCACAAGAAATTAAATATTCATAAAGGCGTATTGCACTGTCATTGGCCGGCTCATGTATTGTCGATGTCATGCGCAATGTACAGCTGTTTGCAGTGGTTTTTATTTGCAGCACACACATGTATCGGTAATGAATCATGATTATTCAGCTAGCTCGATGTTTTGTTTATTCGTAAGAAAATAACAATGACGTCACACCATTGCTTTCACTCAGTCATACACATTAAAGGGAAAATACAACATTTGCAAACATCAAAAATAAAACTACCAAATCATTTTGAAATACCTTGCTGGACTGTTAGTGAATGACAGTGTAAAGCATATTGTAAAATCATGGCACCTGGTATACTGTCATTTTTAAGAAAAGTGGTATTTTTGTATCAATTTCCAACACTGATCGGCCGATCAGCGTTGGAAACAACCTGACAACTGGCTTTTTTTTTCAAATACTGGCCCCAATTGACCATCGCACTTGTTTGCAATCGATTACAAACCTATGAACGTGTACGAGCCAGCTAGACTGGTTCCCTGACCTTACAATTCCCCAATGTATATAAACTGCTCTGTTTCTTCTTATGGAGTCAGGGAACCAGACTACAGGAAAATGATCGTTTTTTCTTGGTTTACAGCATTTTTGAACCCAAAACCTCAAAAAAGTCAGTGTAACTATATTTGCTATATATTTCTAACCCCCCAATTCCATCCATTTCTGAAAATTACAGCAAATGCAAATGATGTATATTCCCTTTAAAGCATTTCAAAGAATGGCTTTCGTCGAGCTGCCACAGTGGCCTAGTGGATAGTGGAGCAAACTATGGATCGCAAGATCTGTGGTTCGAGCTCATGCCCATTTTCATCAAATATTTTTGTTGGTTGGGATTCAGTTTAAATGAAGGGAAAACGCTACGAGAACCTGAGTGTCTTCCATCCACACTGAGTGATAAATATTCATGTTAGGGTGCGTGATGTGATTGGTTAAAATACGATCTTTGCTGCAAAAACAAAATATACACGTATGTCGGCCGTCTTTTCAGACACTTCAATCAATATGGCCGGCTGCCTCCAACTTTGGATGCACGGCGTGTGCATCCAAAATGACGTGCTCTAAAAATATACTTTTCCTAAAAATTATTCACATTGCCAGAGCTTCCTGGATTTGTCTTGGGTGAAATCACAAGGTTAGGTGAAAATGTATGCATTTGGCGGGGAGATAAAGTGGAGGCCTAGTGCTAGTATGGAAAACTTTCCGGGAAATATAGTCGGAAATGGCAAAGGGTCTGATTCCCATCTCGCGAATACGAAGTCACAATGACAATGTTGACACGTGATATCGTTCAGCTCTAAAAACATCTTTTTCCCGAGATGATTTATGTTTTGCGGAGCAGGCCTGGATTTGTCTTCAAAGTTCAATGAATCACAAGACAAGGTTCGGTGAAAATTAATGTGTTTGATGGCAGATAAGTGACGTCGGTATACGAATACATCCATCCCCTTATCCCCAGATATATTACTATCAAGCACATAGATAAAAAATAGCAAAGCAACCACTCTTTTCCTCAACAAAACTTACGTTGTTGGCTTACGATCAGCCACCGTACCAATTAACAAAGCGAAATCTCTTTATTTGTGGCAGCAAGCTGGATTTCCAAAGCGTGCAGTTTTGGCGTTGTAGAAAAAAATCCTGCCTAATTCTATGCAGGGGACGCTTCATGAAAAATCTGTGCTGTCCGGGCCCAGACTGGGACCGTGAGTGCATAAAAACGTGCAAAATTACTACTGACGTTTTTTTACTCACCATTCAGCTAATTAATGCCCACACAACACATACATCAAAATGCTTAAGTTGCAAGCATGTCACCTGCAAAATTTGAGACCTTAAATCCAATTTTAAGGCAAGTTTTTGACAGTTCAAAAACCATCCACGTCATTCTCCATGCTTTAGGCCCCCCCAAAAAAGTCTCCGGTTTCTGGTATGGAGCTTGTCCAAAAAGTGGTGCGGCGACGCGGCTTTTTTTTTTTTTTTTACCCGACTTTTTTGCATCAAATGTCGGCTGATGACTGCAAATGGTGCCCGACTAAACTTAGTGAAACTATATGGGAGTCCAGAGAGGCCACATAAAGGTTATTCTCGATCATAACCCCATCTAAAAACACGTTGAAATTGCGCAGCAGCAGAATTCCAGTCAAACCAGTGAGTTTGGCGGTTTTGATACATCATCTTTCATTGAAAAAAAACCTTTTTCATTTTGCCGACGCGCATGGCTACGGGGACGCGCGCGCATACCAGAAACCGGAGACTTTTTTTTTTTGGCCTTAGAAATGGTGGTGTGATTCCCAAGGTATTCTGGGTAGGTGTAGGAAGAGCCTTGCAGCTTACTTGTTTTTTAATCGATGGCCAAATGAACATAGCGCCCTCTGTTAAAAAATGAAACATTCTGCATTCACTCAGATCAACAAGAGGGCGCTGTTTTATCTAAACGATGAAAATGTTTTAGCTGAGGAGTCTTTTTGCACAATGCATTGCAGTACACATCAACGTGATGTTTCGCGTTTGGATTTCGATAACTCCCTGCAAAATTAGAATTAAACGCTGAATTTTTACTGATGCAATGCTCACAACACCTACTTTGCTAGGCAGAAGTTTCGGGGATTATTGAAGAAACTGTAGTGAGTAAGAAGCTTGCACATTTGATTCACACTGGTTTTATTATGCAGCACAAACTTTTGCACAATATGGATACCTTAAGTTTTGGGACTCTCATACACAGTATTGAGAGTCCCAAATTTTCGGACTAGTCCGGGCCATGTAATTCAATATAATTTTTTTTTTAATGAGTTAGACTCCTTGGGTTTAGGAAAATATATTTCCTTGAGTTTCTCAAACATTTTCTTTCTTTTTCCTTTTTTTTTTCAATGCCAAGACACTTTTCATTTCAAGATTAATTGCAATATAATTGTTGAATCCTCAATAGATAATTATTAATTTATAAAGCCTATATTTACATATTTACATAAATACATTTTACACATTTACCTATTTAATGTCCGATTTTATATAGTTATTTTGATCATCCCAATCAACGAGACAACTGTCAAGATGTCAGATTTTTATAGTTCCGACAAAAAAAAAATCCAAAATAATATAACAAACATGTCTTTTTAGTTGTACTGTAAGTTTTACACCCCTGTAGAAACTGCAAAGTATTACATGTTAACTATAAAACTGACGACAGTGGGAGACCAAGAAAGGTCACCAAACGGTCATATTTTCAACTTCTGCAGGCCCGGAAACTTCTGCCTGCATTTGTATTGTAAAAATGGTGACTGCTCTATGTTCCGACACCCCTATGATCTGACAACCTAGATTGTGTTACTCCCGGTTAGGGTTAGGGTTAGGGTTAGGAATAGGAATATGTGCAGTCGGAACATAGGGGTGTCGGAACATAGAGGTGTAACCGTAAAAATATTAGTTGTAAAAAGCATATTTTTTTCGTCATTTTTTACCTGAAATCCTGGTAAAACTTCATTAACTTTCCACATTTTTTTGGCTGAGCTGGTTAAAGTTCATGCATCAAAGGATACGATCCGAGTGAAAGTGCGTCATCTTTAGGATGCACGCGTTGCAAAATAAGCACTAACACGAGTGCGTAGAAATAGAACTCGGGAGCACGTAGCTTTAACATGTTTAAGAAGGTCTGACGATACACTTTACATGTACGTACGTACGAATTTAGCCCCACTAGTGTGGCCGTCGGTATGCTGCGCTGAACCTCTGGCCACACACCGTGGTACCGCGTGCTACTGAGGACGAAGTTTCATAAAATCTGCGGTCCGTTTCTTACATTCTCAGTTTCTTACTTTCTTATGGTTGTATTCTATGATGTCTCACCTATCACTTCTGGGATGCTTAGGTCTAATGATATTCCATTTTCCGAGATATTCTTCAATCCTTCTGGAGCCCATATCAATTTGCATTCGTGAAAAGTCTGGTGGTGATGGCAGCCGTAGATCCTGAATAGAGATCAGTGCACGTGGCCCCCTGACGATAAATGCATGGTACAGGAAACAGCCGTCGCATTTGCAACTCGCGCCCTCGCGCGCTCGACAAGCAATTTGCATAAACGCGACGTCACAGCTTGAGGTCATCTCTTGTCACTCAAAATGGCTGCCATCACCACCAGACTTTTCACGAATGCAAATTGATATGGGCTCCAGAAAGATTGAAGAATATCTCGGAAAATGGAATATCATTAGACCTAAGCATCCCAGAAGTGATAGGTGAGACATCATAGAATACAACCATAAGAAAGTAAGAAACTGAGAATGTAAGAAACGGACCGCAGATTTTATGAAACTTCGTCCTCAGTAGCACGCGGTACCACGGTGTGTGGCCAGAGGTTCAGCGCAGCATACCGACGGCCACACTAGTGGGGCTAGTACGAATTATGAATGCATCGATCATGTCGATAGTAAAACCAAAACACAACGTGACATTATACAACCATGGAGATAGGACTCGAACCTAGCACTGTCCTACTTCAATAATCATCTGTTTGTTATTTTTTACTAAGAGAATGAACGCTAAACCTCACTGTATTTAAGATAAAATGGATTGAAAATGTGTCGGACTTACTGAAAATCGTCTGTTGTCAAACATGCATGCAAAGCACGGAAAAAGCACCTAGACGTCAGATGTGATTACATAGCGGTTAATAATTCACTGGATGTTGGTCCTGACTGTTAAACCTTGCTTGTGTTTTCAAACCTCGACTCAGTCCCAGCTACGGTGTGGTTTTTGTTTTTGCTGGCTCCAGAATACGCCTCATTCAATAATGTTTTGTCTCGGGTGACTTTAATCTAAACCTGCTCAACTCAAATAATAAGCAATCACAAGAATTTTTGGACATAACTTATACTTCATCATGCTTGCCACTAATTCATAAGCCAACCAGGGTAACATCTTCATCAGCCACCTTAATTGACAATATTTACTAACATACTCCCCTTACCTAAATCTGGTATGGATCATTGTTACTGATTTATCTGATCACTTTCCAGTATTTACTAATACTTCATACCCACTTAAAGTGAACCGTGTTAATCATCAATATATTCCAGCCCGAGACTTTGCATCAGCAAATGTGGCAAGTTTTAACCATGGCCTCTCTTCTAGTGAATGGAGCCCTGTTTTGAATGCAGAGGATACCAACTCAGCATTTGTTCGTTTCATGGATATTTTCAATAATAATCTTGATAAGCATATTCCTCTTAAGCAAGACAAACGTAGATCAAGACAATTAACACCAAACTGTCCTTGGATAACTGTTAGTTTATACAAGTCAATTTCTGTGAAAAATAAACTTTATCGTAAATATATTACTAGTCCTACTGATTTTAATCGTGCCCAGTATGTACGCTATAAAAACATACTTAGGCCAAAAACAAAAAGTCTCCGGTTTCTGGTATGGAGCTTTTTTTACCTGATTTTTTTTGCTTTAAATGTCGGCTGATGACTGCAAATGGTGCCCGACTAAACTTAGTGCAAATATATGGGAGTCCAGAGAGGCCACATAAAGCTTATTCTCGACCATAACCCAATCTAAAAACACGTTAAAATTGTGCAGCAGCAGGATTCCAGTCAAACCAGTGAGTTTGGCGGTTTTGAGACATCATCTTTCATTGAAAAAAACTTTTTCATTTTGCCGACGCGCATGGCTACGGCGACGCGCGCGCATACCAGAAACCGGGGCCTTTTTTTTTTTGGCCTTACAAATGTCCTTCGAAATGCAAAACGTGCTTACTTTACAAACCAGTTTGAGAAAGTAAAAGGGAATATTAAAAAAAACATGGAAAATACCATACAACTTAGCCAATATTATTATTAGGCCTATTATTATTGAAGGTTTGTGGATCAAGGTTGACAAAAATGCAGATCGACGGGAAATGAGGGCTGCAGCTCCTCATTTGTATTTGTTTGCCCTCAAAATTAATGAACTACACCTGGATCCAGTACCGCGATGTCCTCGGTTCTCCGTCGTCCGTGATCAAGCGGCAAATACTGTTGTGAAAACTATGCCCCAAACCCTGGTACGGTAGGGAAAGTCTTTATATGGAATATTCTGCTTACCACTTATTATGATGATATTCGCGCAGATTTGGCGATTAACTATGTAAAATACTGCGTCTTTACCTCGATCGGAGATTCTGACCATTCATCGGGCGCCCTCCTTCAGTTGATCGGGTCTTCCGAAACCCGTTGTTGCGTTACAAAAACTTGGCACTAGCCGAATTGACCAATCAAAAGCTTCGTCCGCATTTCTGATCAAAATGACGCCACAAAAGCCCACAATTTCTAAACTTGACTCCAAATTTTATGGGGTCGCATAAAATCGCACAAAATTTGCATTGCACACATAAGACTGAGCTGGTAACGGTGAGGGAGTGGACAAGGGCGATACTCGGACTAGCAATGCATCTGTTATAGTCCAAGTCTCTCCTGCCCCCGCCCCCTCCCCGTCCCCTCCCCTCTCCCGCAGCCCAGGCCGGCTTCCCCGATGAGATTCACTGCATCATGCATATTAAATGGCTATATGGGCGGTTGTGGGAATGACAGAAAATTATAAACACCCCTTCTCCTCTCGATCCCACCATGACGGACGGGATATCGCTTTTCTTTTATTCGGACATGCAAAGGTGAATTAACGGTGACTTGGGATGTATCACCGAGGAACAATAAACAGCGCGTTAACATTATTTTTTGATCGCAAAATAAGGACACCTTCAACAGCGCCCTCTTTTGAAATGTCCACTTGCTGCATGCCTGTATATTTCATGACGCAAATTCAGAACCTCATTTTGTAGCTGTGGGCGCTATTTTCCAATTTTCATTAAAATATTTCAAAACTTCGTAGCGGGAAAGGAGATAAGTAGCATTTAACAATGTACCAGCCGTCTTTATTCTCAGGCTGAAATAGTATTTAATAAATAAACATTGCCCCCGTTTGAAAGTGCACTGATTATCTGGGAGTTGGTCCAGGACATTATGTGTCTCTTCTTTTAACAACAAACATATATCAGACATCACGACAGATTTTGCCGCAAGTCTCAGACGGGTCCATTAGTGGGGGCAATGTGCCACCGCAGTCGTGGTATGTGGAGCAGTACAAACGAGACGAATGTTTGCATCACTGTACTGGTTTTAATGAATCCTCTGTCCGCAAAATAACTCGGTGGATAAAGTCCAGGTCCGATATATGGAGCGAGCATATAGTCTTATAACATTTCACATTGAACTTCGTTGTCAGGGTAGTGAAGAAATTAATGTTGAAGGCCTATTCGTTTCCACACTTTGTCGCATCGGCGGCCTCTGAACGTTTCTGTTGTAATTACCTGCGCCAAGGAGGTTATGTTTTCATCGGATTTAGTTATAGTTTGTTTGTTGGTTGGTTGGTTTGTCTGCTGACAAGATAACTCAACTCGTTATGGACGGATTTGCATGGAATTGTTTTTAGGGGTGGTTCTTCGTACACATTAAGTAAATCGATTAGATTTTGGAAGTGATCCAGATCTTGGTCTGGATCCAAGATTTGTTTAAAGGATTCTTCATCGTTTTATGTGAGTATTTCTTTTGGGTGTAGTGACAATATAGCGGGAAATTGTTTAGCCTTGGCGGAGGTTTGCGCTCTCTGAGTGCTTTCTAGTTTGTTGATACGACGCCTTTATACATTTGTAATTCTAGTTCTTGATGCTCTGATAATTTTAACGACAATATAATTAATGATTGTGACTGATATACAATTCTGTAACACCTGAATGCTCGCAGGATGCAGAGGACATAAGAACGTTCGGAAATACTGAGCTCCGTTTCAGAATACATTAAGCCAATTAGTAAGTGGCACGAGTGCGGGACACGTGTCTCCGCGACTCTATTTAAATTTGCTTATTAGATCACCTGTAGTTTACGTAGTTATCTGGCACACTTTGGGCAATGCGTGTTTCACATCAAATCGCTGAGATGTACGCGGGTTTGGTGAATTAATTGCCACAGCCAGCCAGACTCATTTAGAGGTACTTTTGCTGTCCCCCCCCCATTCTCTACCCCCCCCCCCCAATCTTGCTGCGATACAGCGGTTTCCATAGACAACAGTTCAATCAAAGCAACCCCTCAGAAATTGCAAATATTTTCGTACTGTATCATGTTTCTGTTTTATTCGAACATTACAAGCAATGTTAACATTTTATAAGCACCCGTTTCCTGAAAACAGCATTCCACACCACACAGATTTCCCGTTTAGTCGGAAAAACAATAAAACGCACCGGTTGAAACGCAACGGATGCGGGCAGCTCTGTCAGACTACCATGCATGCGCACTGTATATTGTTCAAAATTTTCCCCCCAAATCAACCGGGTGACAGTACAGAACATACAGTGAGATCCAGTGGCGGGAAAAACAACGCGTATTGCGGTGTTATTCGGCTGAGAATCACGTCACATTAAGTGAGCGATCGGAAAAGCGTATCAATCCTGACAAAATGAATGCGCTCCGTCCGAGCCGAACGCTGTCAGAGCTGACATTACTCGGAAGAGAAGCACTTTGCGTTCACCTTGTAGGCCTACACTTTATGCATCTCTGATTTCTGCATGCTACGACGAGTTAAAAATAGAACGCCCGGTCAAAAAATGTACGTTCCTGATGTCAACAAGATGCTTTTTTTTTTTATTTAGGAACTGATCTGATACTATATGCTTGTAGTAGTAGTGGTCATCATTGCCTTTTCAAAAACTCGCAAACTGAACAGTTTGATAACAATGACGAAGACGTTACCAAGAAAATAATTTAAGGCACGAAGATAAGTACAGAGCTGTATTTACATGTACATGCATAGTTAATTAACATATACAAATGTATATATATATATATATATATATAATATCGCATATTTACACTGGGTAAATCCCAAGTTTTATCCAAATACTTCGATACATGTTTTACGAAAAATTATTAATGCACTAGTTTTCTTCATAGAAATGGTTTTAATAAATTGTATATGAGTGTACATATGGAGACAGATATAGATTAAACAAATCTAACCTTATAGCAGTTACGTTGGTACATGTTAATGCTCAGTGATAAACGTTGTGAATGCATCCAAACACAAAGCCAATGCCTACAGTGGACGTGCTTGGCGAAAACTTGATTTTTTACTAAGGAACATATTTTGTGCAACTTTCTACTCCTCTTAAATGTATAAAAAAAAACTTTTGAAATCTCTTTTGGGTAAATTTAATTGGAAAGTGCACCTCTTTAAGCACTTAAAGAATTTAAATTGTCCTGTCATTTCAGGAAGACACGGTTCAGTTTTGGGGTTTTAGGTAAAAATGTTGAACCCAAAATTTGCTCATTGAAAACATTTGTGAAACAAATTGCTCATTGGCCTGCTGTCATGTACTAAAACAACAACAAATCACCCCAAAAAATACGACTGCAAAATATAAAAAATTCTGGCAAATTTGTTGTGCTAAAATAGCTGTAACATGAAGGTTTCTGCCTAAAATGACATCACACTTTTGCTCATGAATATGCAAATTCATTAGCATAAAAAACCCCAAAAAGGCACCAAAGTGCCCTCAGAAATGGCAAAATAAAAATTGAAAATAAGATTAAATATGACACAAAGGTGCATTAAGCCCGGTTCATACTCTGCGCGAAAGCGAAAGCGAAAGCGAACGCGAATTTGTGACGTCGTGGCAAGTATTCGCGCTGCGAATTCGTAAAAGGAGTTGAACATATTTCAACTCGGGCGAATTTCGCAACGAATGTTTTATGACGTCAAATTCGCTTCGCATTCGCTTTCGCATGAAGTATGAACCGGGCTTCACAACGATTGCATAAAAAATTACATTACACGGCCCTTTAAACACTTCCAGGGCGTAATTCATGAATGTCACCGAGTATACGCAGGGTGCGTTAATTGACGTTTTAAACACTCAAAAAATGTTGCGCAACTTGGATTGGTACTTTGCTCAATCTTGGTCAACAAAACTCGGTTCAATTAAGTTGTTTGTTTCCCTAAAGTAAGAAGCAAGGGGCAATTTGGCGACCGTATAAAGTCTACGTGACCAAAATCATGTTTCAACGTGGAGCTTTGGGGCAAGATTAGATTTCTAGAATGACATTATGTTGTCTTGAGACATTTTGCGGATTTGGGGACCGAATCAGCTTGTAACTGACATAGAACAATTGGATAACACAAATGAGTTCAACATAAGTCTTACAGATTGAAAATTCGTCCATGAAAATAGTTTACCCATGTACCAACACACGTAGTTCTAGTAAACAATGCGTTTTTCTAAAATAATGTATATCTTATTATATTATGCAAAACTAAGTAGTGCAATTTGAAACATTTTTTATTTTTCATACAAGCGGTACATTTTGAATTAACTCCCCTTTCTTTAAACTCCAAAACATTATAGCCACCGATTGTTTAACTAGACCTTACCAATAACGGAGATTGCAACGTGATATCTGCTGATGAAACAGAAAGCAATATGCGTTGGCGATTGTGTTCACATTAGCCCAAATCTCAGTTGCCTGTGTAACTTGATCCTCTAATATTATACAGGTTTACGTGACTATTCAGTCGGGACAAACAGTGCTTTCATAATATTCAGTGGTTGTAGTACAACGTCATTCCAGTAAAGATGTTGTTTAAAGGGTTCATGCAATGTTATTTTTTAATGCTATCCTTTGAAAATGGACCTTTGGGTCCCATTCAACCTCATTTTTAAATGCACTTTCCAATAAAATTAATAAAAAGGGATGTCAAAGAGTTTACCATACATTTAAGAGAAGTAGAAAGTTGCATAAAATGTGTTCCTAAGAAAAAAATATCGCATGGACCCAATGCTTTGATGTTCGCAACCATTCATACGAATACGTACAGGCCAATATTATGGGGGGGGGGGGTCGTTCGGTATATAATCCAGGCACCTCATGCACGACGTAGTCCCCTCTGCGCGTTAGAGTCCAGCACCCACCCAACACCCATTTGAGAACGTCTCTCCCAGTAGTTTTAACAGAGGGAATCGCTGCAAGACGCCAATAGTTCTCGGACTCTTCTTTCCCTTAAATTACAATAAAGTATCCCAACGATTATTTTGAGGAAGAAAAAAATCAGATGAAAAAAATGGCATTGGTGGATTCGAACCAGGGGCCTTTTGATCCATAGCTCATCTCACTACCCACTAGGCTACTGCGGCAGCTGGATGACAGCCGTTCTCTAAAATGCCTTATTATAATCGCTCAGAATTCGTTCATAACTCGGCCGGGGCTTTGAAAATTGGGCTTTCGATGTTACGTTAGCGCACCTGCGCCTTGACGTCATGCACGAAGTGCAACTCCATAGCAAACCTCTCCCCGTTTGAGTTCCTGGTTTTTGTCACGAGCTATCTCGCCATGGCCAACTTCAGTACGGCGGCCGTTTCATGGACAAGCAGATAGGCCTCATATATACAGAGAGTTTCTCAGACAGACATGCACCAGACATGACATAAGTTCTACAGGAGGGCTGAACGACCCCTTTAATGAACCCCTCCCCCGTCACAAATCAGCGAACGGGCATGGAGGAAACACGAACAATCGCTTTCCACTAAAATATATTTTAATCTAGAAAAAAATCAGATGAAAAAATGGCATTGGTGGATTTGAACCAGGGATCTTTCGATCCATAGCTCATCTCACTATGCAATTGTTGTGGAAAGGGCATCGTTTCTTACACACATGAAGCCCCATAACGTCTGCCCCCTACTTTCTGTTGACCAGCTCCGCCCATTATGTGTATACCCATGCACAACAATAGAATAAATACTATACAATTGAAATTATGTGCAGTACCTTACTCGTAAATCAAACCCTTTGACAAAGGTATTAATAAGAAACCTCGCTTTCACATAGCTTACTATTACACTATACCGCCGTTAAAATATTCTCTGTGAATATATACATTTTCCGTCCGATTTTTACAACTCTCGTTAAAATAATCGACTTTAATTTAGTTATAGAAAGGCCAGTTTGTGGAATATAATAGGAAATAATCTTTTTGCATAGCGTATTTACAATTATTTTGTGTCATATCTCTAGCTTAAAAAATTACAAAAGCTAAGATGTTTATGATTATTAATAATAACAATACCGGAGTTTTATATAGCGTACATATCTACAAACAATTAGGTTCTCAAGGCGCTGGGAATTATGTACATTGTATTTAAAGACATGTAAATGAAGTCTACGAGAAATATGTAGCACCTTATAACTATAAGGGTTTTACATGGTACTGTGGCGCATCTTGCAGCCACTGCCAGAAACACCGGGGCACCGAAGTGTTACTGGGTTCCTTAACATTACACTTAACACACGAGTCCTACGGCTTTATGTCCCATCCGAAGGACGAAGCAATAATGGTAAAGTGCCTTGCTTAAGAGCACAGGCACCATGTTCCCAAGGGTTAGGATTCGAACCCATGTACCACGGCACACGAGTCGAACACCGTAACCATTGGACCACAGCACCCCATGATTGTTATACTCTCCTTTATATTACTAACAGCTATAATAGGGCGACAGATTTTGCTAACTCCGTCCACAATAGGGCGACACACCTTATTAAGGCGACACATAACTGTCGCCTAGGACAAATTTTTTTTTTTCGCAAACCATCTAGATCGGTTCCTCATGGTCCAATTAGTAAAAATACTAAATTTCGTGGAAAAAAGATAAGGTAAACTTGGGTTAGGTGACAGTTTAGGTTTGTGCACAAGTCTATGGGAAAGTCGCCCTATTGCAGCAAAAACAGTTATTATTAATTATACAGTTTCATTTTATGTTTTTTTTTACAAAATATTTTACAAATGTTCAACTTTGCCGTTATCTTGATTCAATCAGGGTTTCCAATGTATTCCGAAAAACTAAACATATACCGTTTCATTCAGATCCATTAAAGTTGGTACTATACAACTCATATTTTGACAAGCTAATGTATATTTTCTCAAAGTCCAACCAAATGGAATCACAAGTCAAAACACGTTTGAGTACGCTGGCAATATATACCTTTCACTTTTAAAGGCAGAATAAACCATTTGTAATTTGTGCATTGTTTTATGGTTTGAACAAACAAAAGTGCTTGCCATCGCAAGACAGATACTTCATCACCAACCTGATGAAGTTTCAGCTCTGTAAATGCTGTATATTTTATGAAATCAGAACAAACATAAACACAATATTCTAGATCTCGATCTCGAGACACAATACCGAAATCAGCAATGGTGACATGATTCTCCCCCGGCCGGCTGTCGCCCATTCAGGGTGCACCCCAGTACACAAAATTCCCATAGACATCAGTAATAAATCCTATATACTTCGCAATTCTTTTTAAAATACTCAGAACTCTCACAGGTGTTCAGGCTGCACAGAGAACTGATGATCAACATGTCATCTTTCATTTTCCTTTCAATTTTTGGCGGGTTGACCATTGACTTTTCGAAAACATTCTCACCCAAAGAAGACCACCCATAAAACGAATGATGTTTCCCAAACTTGAAAAGTACCCATTTTGAAAAACATCCCTCAACAACATGGCTATAAAATAAATATAACGCCACTTTCGGGCCCACTGCATACAAAATGCTCCGAAGTGGATGCCCCAGGTCCAGGCCAGAGGTACAGTGCCATCACTGCCATGTGTATTCAATTCCCCAATTCCATGGCCCTGAGTCAGAACTCCCTAATATTAAATAATTTGAGTGTATAACTTTTATTCATGGGCTCGGCGGATGGATTTTTGGCCAATTTACTGGGGTGTACCCTTCACATATTCGCCCAATTGGAAACCAACTACAAATCAGAACGCATGGGGGCGATATTCACGAAAATTTCCAAAGATGTGACGTCACTTGATGATACATCTTTGGAAATGACCTCCATTTGTCGGTTTTTTTTTCAAACGACAGCATGCCAGAAGGAATAATTTTACCGGAAGTTTAGTGTCATTGCTTTCTTTAAACCAACTCTTATAGGCCTATAAGAGTAACCGACAAATTATTGTGAAGAAGTTAAGTTGGTTTAAAGAAAGCAATGACACTAAACTTCCTGTAAAATTATTCCTTCTGGTTGAAAGATAGTAAGTGGACTAAACTCTCTGTGAAATTAATCTTTCTGGCAAGCTATCATTTTGAAGTAATCAACGAAAGAAGGCCTTTCCAACGGTGCGTCTTAAGACGCACCGTAGGAAAATTTAAATTAGTAGTTCGTTTTGTTATTCGGCGCAGCGCGCGCAAGCATTGGCACGACGCACAGGCGCGCGCGGTTGCTATAATTCGTCGGATCAGTGCGCAACATCGCGTATAGCTGCAATTCAAAACAATTCAAAACATGATTCAGCAACTTTTGATTTGAAATTGAGATCCTAGAATGCTGTTTTTCTCGGAATATACAGCTGAAGCTGAGCTGAAACTTCATCAGGTTAGTTGTTCAGTATCCTTCATTAGATTTTGAACACTTTTGTTGCTTCAAACGAACAAAATGCACAAATTACAAATGATGGATTATATCTTTAAAATACTACAAAGGGAAAAATCGGCAACATATGGCACTATGTGTCATTACCACAAAAGCCTAAGTTACTCCTGGGCAGAATGTTGCCATTTTCGTGGTCTCTCCTCGAGTCTGGCTTTTTAACATCAATTAAGATCCCCTCCTGCTCGTCGCTCCACGAAATATTGCGCCTCAGCACGCCACTCTGCGATGACGTAATAATAATCGAGCTCCCTGACGTCTGTATGCTTGTCTGCACGCTGGGCTCGCTGCCAGACCTCGTGCTTGTCTGCGTACTGGCGTCTTTTAAACACCTCCCGAACTCGTCAATGGAGATGGTGAACGTCTCTCCAGACTCACTGTCGTATCGCCCGTACTTAGCCGTCCGGAGATTGACAGTCACCTTATTCTCCTTGTCTTGTTTCTCCTTCTCGAAGCTGGCGTTGCGACGTTTGCTCAGCACCCTCCTGGCCACGCCCCTCGTGACAGACTTCATGCGCACCGCATTCTTCCTCTGGTAATGCTGGGTGACCTTAAACGTCAGGGTCAGCACAGCTAGGCCCAAGATCAGATACAGCACCAGACCAATTTTGTACAGCGTCCGCGTCACCACGTTGAGATTGGGTCCGTTGCCCGCAACGTAATCGCCAAACCCAATGGTACTGAGCGATATGAAGGTGTAGTAGTGCGCCACGCCCCAGGACCAGCCCTCCACAAAGTGGATGACGGTAGAGGGCAGCAGAATGATCAAAAGATACAGCAGTAGCACTAGGCTGGAGTACACGGCCACTTTCTGAGCGGTGGGGAACTTGAGAAAGGCCACTGTCTTGTCGAACTTGTCGGTGAAGCTTTTCCACTGACGCTCGGAACACTGGCCGAAGACGGCGAGAAACCAGCCGGTGAGCGGGATACCAAAGAACGCGAAGACCACACAGAACGCCATGCCTTGGCTGGTACGCGGCGACATGTTGCCGTAACCTGCAATGGAACCAAAAAATGAAACATTTCCGTGAGTCAAAACATCATCATTAATTGACCAAAACTTAAAAGGCAACAGGTTTGAGCGCGTGGGGACAGTTTAATGACGCCACTTCTGGGTACAAAATGTTTGTGCGACATGCAACTTTACGTCACTTTCACATTAGATTCACAGGTACTCCAAAAATGGTGTAGTTGAAGCGCCCTCGTTCGTTGAAAACGAATTAGGGGTTTTGTAATGATCGTGGGCAAGTTTCGATGCGATACCTCCCTCAACGGTGCAAAAGAGAGAGTTTGAAGGACGCTAGAGCGTTGTTCCCCCCCCCCCCCCCCCCCAAGCCAAATTCCTGACGGGTTTAGGGACCATTAGAAATGGTACGCCTACGGAATGTGGCTCGAAAAAGTTGCTTGTTAAATCACCATTTTGCATGGTTATTTCATTTGGTAGACTAACGGCAATGTGCATGTCACATCAAAATGTGAATTCTGTATTCAATGTATGTGGATTTGGTGATATGAAACAGTGACAGGCTTTTTCCCCGAGCCGCATATATCCTGTCTAATGGTCCCTATTATCATAAGGGTGTGAACGTTGAAGTTCCTCCTCTTCACTTTGTCATTAAACGCCAAGAATTTGTCTTTGGTCTCCTTATTATTACTGAATGTGACACCAGTCGAGTCGCAGCCCCTCCCCTGCCGATTGCAAGATACGCAAGTTAACTATTTGCAACAAGCAATGCTTCAGTTGAGGACCATCTGTCCCATACCACGTTAAGTTATCTCATGCCAGTTTTTTCCTTTGCGAAGTGGTATCTTTTTGTCAATGATGCCTTTGTTGCAGCTGATAACGACGTCCAGCTTTCATGCGCGAATGATTTCGCAATATCAAGACGCAAAAACGATTCCTTGAGGTAAAAAGAGTCTGTTTAATACTTTACAGGGCGAGTAAAAAAAAACCCCGAAACCCAAATGTCGGGACCATTGTTTTAGTGTAGCACTTTCAACAAACAAGCACCGTTTTGAAGTTCTGTCCACGGATCACAAAAAGGGTGTTCTTTCAGCAAAAGGAAAACAAGTCACATAGGGATGTGTGTGAATTCTTTTCGTTTTGCTGATAGAACGCACACTTTTTGTGTGATCCGTGGACAAAACTTTAAAACGGTGGTTGTGTTTAAAATTCCGTAACTTGAAAAGTACATGAGTGATTTGAATGATTCTTGTACTTAAAGAAAGCTTATGAATTGGGCTTTCATATGCTAGATTTTCAAAGTGCTACATGCAGAACTTCACTAAAACAATAGTCCCTACATTTCGGTTTCGTATTTTTTGACTCACCCTGTAGAGGGAGCTTAGCAGTTCTCCGTTTGAACACAGTGCTAAGCATGAAGGGACGCATTTGACGATTAATTCCTGTTAAGCTCTCATTGGGTTGATTTGCTTTTACCGCGGCTCCCCAGCACGTGCGTGACGCGTGTCAGCATGACAACAAGCTACCCAGAATTCTGTGCGTTTCCTTCAGTGTTTCGTGCAAATGAGATATAGCCGTCATCGGCGCCCGTGGTGCGGCATTGGATTAGATCGAAATGCAGAAGGATTCAAATAAAACGACGCCGCGGACGCCAAGCTTCGTTCCGATCCAAAGCTTCGTTCTGAAAAAAAATATCGTTTTGAATGTAAATGAGAACTGGATATGGGCCGCCAATACCGACACTTCGTGTTTGCCTGACATTTGCGATTGTTTCGCTTGTGGTTCTTCGTAAACGTGCATTGTCTCAAGGGTATTATCAGATTCAACAGTTAGTGAGTGTCGCCGTCTGCTTTTATACGCCATGTCGTTTATAATGCGTTGTTCCGTAACGAAAAGCGTCATAAACACGTCAACACCAAAACATCACGGAAACATATCACTCATCCCGAAAACAATC
The DNA here is from genome assembly GCA_029964075.1 of Patiria pectinifera. Taxonomy (NCBI): domain Eukaryota; kingdom Metazoa; phylum Echinodermata; class Asteroidea; order Valvatida; family Asterinidae; genus Patiria; species Patiria pectinifera. The sequence goes on along the minus strand of CM057142.1, from coordinate 15,361,708 downwards.
CCGCCGAAGTAATAAATAATAATTTTTAAAAATGACGACATTCAATGTAGAAATACATTCCACGAATTTTGTCGACGTATGGACCAAATCTTTACGTCAAGTTCCAGGAAAGGGGTAATTTTAAACCTGAAAAATGATACATTTTAAATAGTGACATCATTTTAAAAGGTGACATCATTTTGGCCTCTTTGTCGGTTGCATCTAGTCCATATAAAGCTGGTATAAAGCTGGCCATTTCCTGAGTCCAAGTGGCGGCCATTAAAAAAACAACTGGCGGCCATCTTGAAAAATAGCCCGGTCGGGCGGCCATTGTGGATGGAATAAAAAGGGCCTCCTCCTTCCTTTTTTCAAAAAGGCAGGACGTTAAACATTTTTTTTAATTTGGCCTAAATGCGGCGTTTTACTCTGACCAGGCGCGGTTCTACGGGGGGCTAGGGGGGGGGGGGGCTGTAGCCCCCCCCCCAAAAATTTTTGTCTAGCCCCCCAAAAATAAATTCCGTAAAAAAAAAATGCAGTAGCAAAAAGAAGGATTGTGATGTACATGCGAACGGTCTCCCCCTAAAGAAGAAATAGCCGTGACAAGGGTGCATTAGTTAATATAGTGTGAATGATTTTAGGATTTTATTGGCGCTCCCCATTGAAAATATGGCATGAGCCCCCCCCCCCCCCACCCCTATTGATTTTCGGAGGCCTAAGTGTCTGGAAAAAATAACCGGTCTACATTTTGAAAAAAATCCGGATCCACCGCGCTAGCCCCCCCAAAATATTGGTTCTAGAACCGCGCCTGACTCTGACTATGTGTTTGTAGTCAGCTAGGTGCAAGTTCAACTGTTTTCGGGTCATATGTACCTAGGGTTTATTTTAGTTGGACCATGGCATTGTAAAATTTCACAAGAACCATTGGCCCATGCACTTTACTTCAGAAAGCACGATATATCCCCTCAATAGTTGCTAATATTATTATGCTTAGATACCAACCGTCATCAAGATTCACCTGTGCTTGTCAAAGAATAGTGAACTTATAGTGTTAATCTTGAGTTTTGCCATAATCATAATATTTTTTCCCCAACAAGATAATCGATGGTACCACAAACTTTGTATTCAGAGGCCGATTATTGCCCCGCTTTTTGCACAGAGTATGCAATCCCCAGACGGCGCTCAACTACGTTTTCGTGTAGTCAACAAGTTCAGCCCGAAACACTTCTTTGACTACAATATTGAGAAGAAAAAAATTAACCTAGGCAGTGGTTTTGTAATCAAATGACCGTATTTTGTGGCAGGGATGCAATTCGATTTGCTAGTTCCATCCGATTGAGATTAAAAGGCCCGCGGCTGATGAGAATTGCTGGATTACACAGACACCTGCTCGTAGAAACAAATTGTGTAAGCTCCTCAATTTACCAACGAAACTAAGGAAGTCGCAGACAAACATGTGAAAACAGGCATTATGTATGTACCAAACGTTTTAATTCAGATATGGCTTAAAATAGAGGCTCATTACTAAATCAAACAGGTTCCTGGTATTTTGCGGTAAAAACAGTATTAAAACAGCAGAGGTGACGTTTTCGTAGATTTGACGAGGCCTCCACTGACGGCCATTTTTATTTAGCTATTTCATTTGAATGTGAAGTTCTGCCATATTAATTGATCTTACTCGAAGTAAACAATAGCAATGAAACAAAAGCAATGATTTAGTAAAACATACATTGATATTTTTATTTATATTACACAAAACTGTGTGAAGTGACACAGTTTCTTTCAAGACAACAAAGGTGGCCGCAGATTCAGCGTCCAGCTAAATGCCGGTTGCCATATATAAATGTGCAAAAGGGAATCTAAATTTGGTGATACTGAAAATTTGCAATCGGGAACTAAACTCCGGGTTCTCTCAATACGTGAAACCTCGGGGATTTCACACAAAGTGCGAACGGACTTCACCGTTTTTGTTTTTGTTTTTTGGAAAGTAAATCATGCAATGAATTGAAACATGTTTACATTTGCAAAATCCTGACGTGTTACGTTTTCAGAGCTATTTGTTTTCCGTAGAATCAGTGATATGTACGAAATGCAATTGATGGCCTATTTTGCAGACTGGCATTTGAAAGGAACTGGACGATACGTCTTTTGTTTAACCAAAAAAAAAATCTTTTCTAATTTAGTCGGGCTAAATGAAGAACATTCAATAATTAATATTTGAGCTGTAACATTATGTTAACCGTACGTGAATGAAAGTGGCTATAATCGTCAAAGAATGTTTGCTTGGATATATTTAGGAACCGTTTAGGCCAAGAAACCATGACAACAAAGAGACAATTAACATTTTTTTGCATTAAATGGTTTACAAATGAGCTTGTCTCTGCATATTTATATCGCTAGGACATATTTTCTTTTCGTCTACAATTACATACGACTGCGAACTCTCGAGTAATTTGTTTTGATCTGGCGAATTTTTTTTCTCAAATAAATGGCGAGAAAAAAATCTACAGGAATACTCGAAACTGCATAATTACGACTCAAGTTTGCAAAATTCCTGAAAAAACACCACGCATATAGCCCCGCTGCTGCACGCATCATGTAATGAATATTTGTATTTGTTTGTAATGTAGAGCTCTGAAGTTACGCCAGTAATTTTGAAATTGTCAAGATTGTGCATGCAATCAAGTTATATTAGGTTATTTTCTTTTATGATGGATTCAAATATCATAATACATCAGTTTGGTATAAACTTATCCTGCAGACAAAGAGAAACAGCAAATTCTACATAATACTGAATACACATTATATACCGATACAGTCAAAATAATTAGGTGATTGGTTCATATGACAGTGTATACGGCGTGGTTTATAAAATATTTACAATTTTTTTCAATGAAAAAAACATGACGTCGGCACAATGACAACGGTGTTTTGTTCCAGGATCTTGTTCCATGGTGACTCGCTCTCAACTTTCCAGTATAATTTTCGTGGTTGCTTTTATGAGTTTTTTAATGGGTTTTTTTTTCCACCCCAGTTGTGCGAACCGCAGTCTGTCATGATCAAATTTTAATTCCACATCAGGGATACGATTCATTATTCATTCAAGATAACCATTACCTCACAAAAACGGCATATAATATAATGTACGCATTAACAGGCTGTCATTACAATACGCACAAAATAATGTATGACCAATCTCGTTCAAGCATAAACATTAATCATTTTGTACATGTAGTTCTCCTGGGGTTCGGGCAAACAAACTACAGTACGGTCATTTTGTTGGAAAAAAACCAAAACATTTCTGAATTCTGCATTTCAGAAAGATCAGAAATTTGAATTCCATTTGGACCTCGAAAGTCCAAATCTAACTGTAATTGTTTGTGCTTCTTTTGGATTTACTAAGCAAGCCTAATAAAGCTGATCACAAAGAGCACGTGATTCTATTTAATGGATAAAGAAAGGCCGGGTCAGTGGACGTGTTTTCATGCATGTGGTCTACACAATTGGCTGGATTTTGGCCTTTATGAAAGCACTGCGCGGCCCTCTTCACCAGCGTTTTTCTATTTTTTTTGTCTGGTGGTCACACTCGTGAAATATCATTCAAAATTTCAAATGCGACCAAAAAAAACCCCCAACAGTTTCAACAGATCAAGGCTGATTTCAGGGCTTCAGCTTGAAACCTGCAACTCTCTTTTAAAAATGCACCAATGTCTCTGAACTGTCTATACAGTCACCATGACAACATATTAATCAGTAAAGGTTCCGAGACTTCCGACCATGCCCTCTGGCTATACGAAAAAAAAATAGCTGTCTGCAGATTAAAATGCATTACTTCCCCGGCAGGCTACGGTAATGAATCAAAGTTCAGTCATGTTAAGAGCAATTTAATTCGATCAGGAATCTCTCGTGCGATAATTGGTCATGACAGCCAACAGGTTCCTTGGGACATCTCTACGAGTTGATGAGAAACCAGTCTTGAGTGGAGTCTAAATCAATTAGCACGCCCTCTAGAGGCTCACGCGGGGTAAGAAGTTTCATTACCGGACGAGTGTGTCACGTGAGATGTTGCTTTCCCCACTGGTAGTTGACGTTATAAGGTTGGGTACGATCATGTAACATCAATATATAATCCCATTAACTCTAGTCCAGCATTTCAGTTGCGTGGAGCACTCTATATTCTGGCAGTGTTGTCTGAAGACAAGATGCACGCAGCAACACCAAACCAACCTTATGGGACCTTCCATCAAACATCCGTGGTTGGAAAAAAAAATTCCCCCTCTGTCTGGCTCTCACCGAGGAAAAGACGGACTTTACCCCCTTCGCCCCGATGGGTTCCGGGGGCCTGCTCAAACAATATAAATGCTAAATTGGTTTGTTCAGCTTTGCAAATTGGCTTATTCGTCAGCACTCGACATGAAATTGGTTCAAACTTAACCCGATGGCCTGTCGCCATTAAGGATAAAGCTAAGGAAACCAAGTAACCGTACCAAAAAAAAAAAATTCAAATTCAAAATCCATTAGGCCTACAGGTTTAAAGACTTCATTATAAGCTTTCACAGTTGTTATAATGTGCGTATTGTTTTATATATATATATATTTTGCACCCTTAAAGGGAATGTACAACATTGGCTTTTGCTGCAATTTTCAGAAATAAGTGCATTTTGAGGATTTATATGTTTTAGCATTATTGTAAAACTGACTGGTTTCACGTTTTTGGCTTGTAGACGCCGGAAAAACCAAGAAAACCAATTATATTCTTGTAGTCTGGTTCCCTGACCCCATTTAAGATGAAATGGAGCAATTTATAGACTTTGGGGAATTGTATGGCAAGAGAATCAATTTAGCTGGCTTCTACCCGTTCACAGGTGTGTAATCAATTGCAAAGAAAATGTGGAACAACTAAATATAAGAAATATGGAGTAGGTTTTGAAAATAGCCAGTTTTCTCCAGCGCTGGTCGGCCGACCAGCGTTGGAAAAAATTCAATAATCCGAAAAATACAATTTTTCTTGAAAATGTCAGCACACCACGAGCCACAATGCTACAGGATGCTTTAGACTGTCATTCCCTAAACAATACATTTCATGATAATTGGATCATTTCGTTTTTTGATGTTTGCAAATGTTGTATCTTCCCTTTAAGCTTTAAGTTGAAGGTATATTAAAAAAAAAAAAGCTCGTTACTTGAATGATTTATTAGAGTCAATCCGTCTTAGGGTAGGGCCTATACATGTAGGACATTTTAATTATAGGCCAAACCTGCTATAGTATAAGAGTCGATCTGTCTTTTATTCTGAAGGGTTGTTGAAAGCTGAGTAACTCTTAGCATTAACTGGATTAATAGCATGGGCTGATATACATGTATCACCTACAGCCCGATCGTGTTGATGATGAAATAACAAAAATACAAAAATAAGCGGAGATGTAACCTAACTGTTATTCTGACTGTAAATTAATGAAAATGAACAAGTTTATATTGATGTATTGAGATATTAATACAGGATACGGATGGTGATGGGAAGTAGGGTGGGGTCTGAGTAGGTTGTGTTTAGGTGAGTCAACGTCGCGACTCGCAAAACACTGAGCGCCATCTTGATTGATCGTTTGTTCTCTTCAGCCTTTTATATGTCCTCCCAATAAATTTGTTCAACCTACTTGAAAACCCATCTTTTTAAGCACTACTTTTTTATCACTTGATTGTTAATTTTTAATTACTTTTTTTTCTTTTTGACTGTTTTTCTTATCTGTATTTCTTAACAAAACCTGTTAATTGCACGGCGCTTTGTGATGTGTTTGTGACATGGAGAGCGTTTTTTTTATTTTTTATAATTCATATTATTATTATTACTTGAATTATGTCAGCATCATAGGCCAGGTGTGGAATATGCTCATCACGGCCTCAAGTCTTTATAGCATATGGTCCAAGCTACTTAAATTATTCAAAGGGCGTTTTTGGCAAAGTTGTTGCACTATCAGCGACCGTTTTGATAACCCTTTTGAGTTGTGTGCAGGCAAGCGCTACACCTATAGAGAACAGGCTTGCGGCAAAATATTTAAATTCAAGACCTGTGGATTACGAGGCTAAGAAGTATTATGCCGCTAAGTAAGGACCCAATCTGAAGAGTTTAATGCAATACGGTGACGCTTCATGTTGCATGCCAATCGTTCACACCTACGTGTAAGTGTAATCCTATTATAGGTCCCGCCGTAAGCAAACTGCATTCTAATTATTACGTTCCGTCGCTATATCCTACTCCTGGGGATTGCGGGGGTGTTGCGGAGGGAGGGGGTGCGAAGGGGGTGGTTCTAATCCTTCCCAAGTTTAGTGTTCCGACCGAGTCTCTGGATCTCTGGGTAATAATGTCCAAGTCTAGGCCTTTCATGTCCATGCATAGCGGTTATTTATAGCCGAGGGAAAATCTGTAAAAACGAATTAAATTCTGCGGAATTTCCACGAAGATGATGTATTGAAGGTTGTGCTTAGAAATCGTTTTGTAACCATCCCTCGCTTAATGATAAGGAGGTATGTGTTTTCCTGAAGAAAAAAATCCTTTTTAAGAAAACTACTTGAATTTATGCTAACAAATTTAAATTCAGTACAGTTTTGACATTGAATGTGCTTGGGTAAAGGTATCAAAGATCACTTCAACCGTGATGATGCAAAGATCACTTCAACCGATTTGCATATAACTGAACTTTGTCGTAACAAAGTTCAGTTATATGCAAATCGGATTCTGACGTCATTTCGTCGGAATCTGAATCGGATCCGAGAGGGGGAGGGGTCGGGCATGTCCGTTTTTTATTTGTAGTTAAATCAAAGAGAAGTGGAGCCTAAGTGATTGATTATAAATTGATACTTACATCAGCTCACCCCTTTCTGCTAGGTGTCAACTCAACCTTTCTATGCCGGCCAATCTCGCTTCCGCCTAAATTTGGTTCTTGCATGATCCACCGGTGGACAAATTGCGAAATGATACAGAGGTTTTCCCGAGCTATTTTTAAACATTTTTCGTTCGAATTCAGCGATTCGTATATTCCAATTCGTCCAGCAACATCGATTTAGTGCACTTCCAATGTTTAATTTCGTCTTTTTTCCCGACAATTTCAGATTAAGTCCAAACAAATTCAAACAATCCGGAGTATTCGAGTTCGTCTCGTCTATACGCCGAATCGTGTTATTCAGAAATCAAAGTCGTAATGCCAAACAATATGAGCATAATTTTGTTCAATTTCGTCAATGAATACTTCATGATGATATCTTCGAAGGCATAATTTGTATAGGCCTCTAAGAAGAATAATCTTTACTTTTTTCTTTCCATATTTCCTCACAAATGTGTCATTTCTTTTGATTTTATCTTCTTAAAATGTGTTAGACTCAATATTTTAGGCATATTACACGGGGATTTATGGGTTATAAATTCGTGGCTTGTGATATTCTCTTTTTCATTGTCTTCTTCATTTCTTTTGTTTATTTTAAATAACGTTGTATTGTTGATCTTGGTAATCTGTATACTTTTTTTTTGGTATCTCTTCTTTGAGTTCAGTACTCTGCTTTGGTCCGAAAAATCATGCGAGCTAATGTGCCAAATTGTGCTTGGGGACACAAGGAAGATGCTTTAGAGCACACCAGACTAATTTACTTTATACAAATTTTAAATTGATCGATAAAAGACGAAAATGATCTCTGAATGCTGCCATTCCGCAACAGCCTAGACGAATTTGATCTGTAATGACAAATATTCTCTACCCAGTGACTAAAGAGGGCGACCAAACTTTGAAATTGAATACTAAATGATTAAATCGGTTTTGGTAAAAGCGTGTGAATTCTATTCTCGGACGAAATGGAATGTTAGAATTGGTGAATTTGAATGAAAAATGTTTTATAGAGTGGCCGGGAAAACCTATATTATTCAGACAACACGTCATGCGTGCTGATCTCCACATGCGCAGAGATCAAGCCATGCTCTGGCAATTTGATCAATAACAATCAGTTGCTTGACATTTACCAACATTTGTTTTTTCATCTTATGAATAACATTTGTTTTCTCGTTCCATGTCTTATTTGGAAGCTTATGACCTGTGCAATACCAGAGGTAATATATTTAAGATGGCTTCCCGTCAGTTGGCCGATTCAATCACGCATCCTTTGAATTAAGACAATAATTAAGGTGGTTTTATAGACTTAATTACTACAAAGACATGCACAGAAATATAGTTACGCATTAGCCGTATTGGTTAGCGTGCACGTCTCGAGTTCGTTTGAAATTTAACTTTCTCAAAAACCACAAGTCTCAAATGTCGCTTTTTAAGTGCAGAGCAAACTGACGGCCACGTCCACACTATTAGTAAGGTAATTCTAATAGACAAATTGACTTTCGATGCTAAAGGAAAACAAAACAAACTAATGTATTTTGATTGTTCTGTTTGAATTCAGTGTCGACAATTATCTAAAAGAACATTTTCCTAATACTGATAATATAGGTTTTCCCGGCCAATTTCGTACAATGTTCATTCACTTATGAAAATTTGTCATTCATTTTCGTCTGAATTTGAGAAAAAAATCGCTATGAACACGCGTTTCATTTCCGCTACCAGAGCCTTCGAATCCATTTCAGTTCAAACATTGACCACTCTATTTCACTTTTAGTTTTATGTTCTGCGATGTAATCTGCTATTTTGAATGAAAAAAAACCCCGTACTTTTGATTGCACATTCACGAATTATACTCCAGACCTCTGCGCGAAAAGGTATGCTTGCTTTAATGAATGCCCAGGTAACATATTGGCTGTCTGTCTCTCCAAACCGAATGCACGGCCAATGAAAACAATTGAAGTGTCGTTGAATTGAAATGAGATTGAAGTCGTACATTCAAATTCAGACGAAAACGAAAGACCGATTTTCAGAAGTGAATGGAATAAAATTGGCCGGGAAAACCTATATATTCCTATTATTGTGACCTTAGGCTTATTTGTGTGACCTTAGGCTTAAAGTTGTATATGTATAGTATTCAAAAAATGTATGTTGACTGTCTGGGAATATAAATGTCATTATGGCCAAATTATGTTGTTTTCCAAATTATTTAGGCACTTTTATAACCACCGATTTAAAAGACGTGTTGTGAACAATGATAATGTTTAAAAGCCTATCGGATCGATTTATATTTAAATACGGGAACGGAGTCAACAATCAGCTCATTAGATAATGTACAATTTCAACGAAATCTTCTCCACCTGAGCACATGGAACGTTGTTGTTTTACACATTTCATTTGTGTACTGTACATGAGGCAGTGAGGTAGCCACGGGGGGGGGGGTCTTGTCGCCCCTCCCCCCACTGAGTTGAGTTTCTAAAAAAATTATCATTGATCTACATGACGCCCCCACCCACCCCCATGAAATGTTCCAGCCCCCTAAAAAAAAATTTGGCGCTACACCACTGACATGAGGTAGGAGCAATAACAAGGTCTACCAAGTTTCGATTTTATTACTAGTTCGTGTGTCTCGTCATGTTTTTCAAAACATGTTGACCTTCGCAATCATTATACGTTTGGTAGCCCGCTCACGGAAGCAAATACAACTCGTGCTGAGCGCGTGCTTGAAAGCTGTTATGCTTTGTCAAACCATGTTTATATTTTGAGTTCCTCAGAGTATACATTCACGGGCCATCTACAAGAACAAATCCACGATGTTTTACTTTTGCCCTTTTGTGTTTACTCTTCAACTTGTTTCTACCAATCGAATGTTATGCCACATCTTTACAAAAATAAGGAGTCCTCTTAAAAAGGCATAGCTTACTCTCAATAGGCCTACGCGCAAAACCACTTAGAGCGCCGTTTTTGATACACACGACTAAAATACCATTTCAACATTTACTTATTTCAAGAAGCAGACATCCACCTTAATGTCCCGTGTCTTATTTTAGCTTTTTATGCAAACACGTCGACGACATATCTGAACGGTGCGCTAGATCACTTCAAACACTGAATTTCCCAGCCGTGCGTGACTCGACGTGTCTCCGCCTTCGGCTTGAATGCTCCCCAGTCGATTGTATTTTTCCCCTGAACAAACAGAGAAGCTTCAGAAGAAGAAGAATGTTTGGGTCCATAACCTCTCAGATATTCTCTTTCTCTGTCCAAATGTAAGGGCATCCTCAGGTCAAAGCTGAGGGTGCTTTCTTATTCTTAGTCTGTCAAATGGTAGATTTGTTGTTGTGTAAACCGATAGATATCCAGTAAAAAAGAGGAGCTTTTGCTTTCATTAATCTAAGAGACAACAAAATATTACGAAGTTGCCAAAATATGTCAATCATCGTGCTTGTTTTGCACAGAGCCTCATCTATTTTTGTTCGCGACAATGTCCGTTGTCACAGGAGAGACATACCTGGTTTGCATCTTTTGCTAATTCGTAATTATCATAATCACATTTGCCATGTCAGTTTTAAAAGCCATGCACATGTGTCTTCTTTAGACCTTCACAAAACGCGAACAGCCTTATTAGTGAATTATCAACACGGATTTGCTCCAACATGCACCTGTGGACATATGAATTCATTGTCCCATAATAGTACAGAGATATAGACCTAATGAATCTACTACATGTTTATGTACATGTTTTTATCGTATTTCCCTTTTGAAAAACGCAATTTTGAGATAAAACAGAAGTCTCTGAGTTGTTGATACCCTTTATACGGCTTCCGTAGATTGGTAGAGACGTAAAACTGATTATTTTCCAGCTTTTCTTTGACATTTCAAAAGGAATTGCAGTAGTTGTTATTCTCTAACTAGGGAAGTAAACCAAATCAAACGAATTTCATTAGAAATCATCAGCGGCCAATATTTACGGCGGATTTTCGGATTTCTCATTCGTAGAAGGATTATTTTCTTTTAGGTACATCCCACGGGAGGACAGGCTTAATAATTAAATTACAGAGTCATTTTTCTGTGCTTCGTCCCAAGGAGTGTACGGGATGAACGCTACTACTTGATGCTCCCTATATAGCCATCATTTGCGTATTTTTTGTTTGCCTTAAAAAAAACATGAGATCCTGATTTGCTGTATGATACGGATGACAACAATCTCTACATTAATTTAAAGATTAATTCCCCGTCCTATTTTCGAGTTTCACCTCAAAAATAGATTTGTTTTTTTCAATTGCTATTGTCCTATAGCAATATAAATGTTATGCACTTTTGTGTGAGACATTGAACAAAACAAATCCACCGACGTTTTAATAGTTATTGAATTCTTTAGTTATTTTTTAGTTCTTAAGTTATTGAAAAAGTCCACTCGCGCCACGCAAGGCGGGTTATAGTGTGCACAAGATGAAAGCCCTTTTTCAGAGAGTTGCATTTTTATATACAAATTTAAAATTCGTTAGGAGAACAAAATATCATTTTTTGGGAAGAGCAGGGTGTATCATCTTTAATAGAGTGTTTGTTTTCGGACAATAAAGTAGCTTTTAAAGCGTTTGGGACCCTTATAGGAATAAAGTTTGTGTCGTGGTTTAAGAGATTTATGCCAATTGAAAAGCTATGGGTAATCTATTACAGAGCAAAATTAGATGCTTAAAAATTGTCAAAATGTTACAAATTCAAAAAAAAAAGTTGGTTTATCAAAATCGGCAGTTTTGAAAGGGGTGGGTGCGTACGGACGCATGATTGTGTTTAACACATTGAAATTACTAATTGCACAAATTCATCGCTTGTTATGGCGGCAACCAATCAAAATTTGGGAAACAGTTGTACTTCGACGGTCAACTAAGTAGATTGGCCCCTGGTGCCCTGGAAACGAGGTTGAATTTGACTGAGTCCTTTTCTAATCCCCAATTCGCGTCACACGTTTCTAACACCTCTATAACTCGTGTATTTACTTAAACTTTTCCGGGCATTGTATCGAGGCCAGCAAGCAAATGTTTGCTAAGTTGGTGTCCACACAACCGCAAAGTTTACAGCAGCGTTTTCGGCATTTGCGTGGCAAGTACATGTAAATCGTTACTTGGTAATTGGTTTATCCATGGAGCTATTCATGATCCAGTGGTTAGATCTACGAACGTGGATCATGGCTTTAGCATGATCCGTAATGGATCCCACTGAATAAACATTCGAGTCATAAATACACAAATGTCATACATTCAGATTGCGAGTTCAGAAAGTCAAAGACAATGCTGGCTATGATAAAAGACTAAAGACTTCCGTGCGTCACGTATAGATATATGCATCAATCATTACATCAAAATGTGAATACTATAGAAGTATTTGATTTTTTTTAAAATTTCTTTTTTAGAACTTTTCTGTCGGTGAACCTGGTAGCCGTTTCGTAGACTTGAAATCAAGTTGGTATTTGGCCGCACCGGCGTGGACAGATACAGCATACGGTCCCAGGGTATGCTTGTCGTGTGCGGCACTTACTTGCGGGGACGCTTTGCGCATCCTCGGCCCCAATATGCGTGCAGGTCAATACCAAAAGCCAGCAAATGCCTCAACACGATGTACAGCGGCGTGTTAGAGTACATATTGGAGGTACCTGACAGACAAAACACGACTGTCTAGCGACTTGTCCTCAAGTCTAGCCATTTCGATAACAATATCCCAAGTATACAATAAGAAATGCACAAATTGGATGAACACTCCTCTAGACTCGAACGCCATGTTCCCATTACAAATGACCTCAAAATACAAAACAAACTCAAATACAATGGGCACAGTAGTTCACAATAACAAGGAAAATGAGAAGGTTGAACACTGGAGCGACAAAAATCAAAACATTTAGCAATAACATGACAAAACAAAAAATTAACAGGCTGCCGAGCCACAACAATCAATCAATGACAAGTGGATAATTTGAAAAGGTTACAGCATTGAACATAACAGAGGCCTGTACAAGAAAATATACTGGGTTAAAGTGGGCCAAAGGAACACCAGGTACATCATTACATGTACTAGGTCTCCATTTCGAGAGGTTCCAGGAAACCTTCATTGCTTGACATCTCTCCGTGAATTTTCTATGCATGGATTCAACCAGACTACGTAATGAGTGGCTCACCCGTCTGGTGCCAGACTAGTCTAAGGCTTAAACTTCAATGTTCAGTCTATGATGCAAAAACATGAAAAAAATTGTTTCAATTTTAAACCCAAACCTCGGAAATGGCTAATGAATGACCTGGGACAAAACCGTAACTGGGGTTCAATTTGCGGGGCACATGTGTGCCTAATTTTTTATGAGGAAGGAACTCGATGAGTTTTTTTAACGGTAAAAGGTCCATTTCTGTCTTCCCCAACATTCTGAGAGGGGGTACAAGGGGCACAGACCTCGGGGTTGAGGAACAGACACACCTCGGGAAGGGAGGCACAAGACTCGAGCGAGGAGGGGGCGTCTTCCTCCTCCCCCTGCCTCCCCCTGTGACTTCAGGACTTCGTTTGTAATTTAAACGATATTTTGGAAAAGTTCGTTGCAGCAAAAAAGTCTGTATTGGCCAGATTTTGTTTTGCACCTTTTTTCAGCAGTCAGGGTGTCGGTATGGAACCCACGGTTACCCTAATATTGGCCAACTGTGGGTTCTTGTACTGCCGTCCAGGTTTCAGTGCTCAGGAGATAACTGACTATTATTTAGCGACATCAGTAAAATTCCCAATAAACTTCATCAGCTCAGGTCGACAGCAACATGCAGCAGTTAACAGATAAAAACACATGTAGGCCCTAAATCTGGAATGACTTGCATCTAATATCTTTACTTTCCAGTCATCTTCACAAAAATAAGTTATCAGTTCGTGAAGAATGCTGATAACTTAGCCCTCGTTATTTTGGGATGATTCCGGTTAAGTGGTTCAGAATTGTAGAAGTAATTTTCCTGCAAGTAACAGTAATACCCCATACAATTGGCCCACAATTTATCTCAGAAAATTATTGACGCCTTACCTATCGTGGTGATGACGGTGGTCGCAAAGAACAGAGAGTTTGGGAAGTCCCAAAGATGATGTCCGTAATCGCCTACATCGCTATCATCCACATCGGGCTTGAGCCCATTGTCAATGGAATACACCACCTCGTCCACCAGTTCCACCAACTCAGACGAGTCGATGCAAGAGTTGTTGGCCAGAAACTCCTTCACGTACTCCCGGATCCTTTCCTGGAGGTTCTCTTCGTTCCCACCTTCCAGGAATCGGAAGACCAAGGCTCCGGTGACGATGTAAACGATGTAGATCACCAGCAGCAGCACCAGGCGCTTGACCGAAGCCCCTTGGTGCCGGCGGCTGAAGCCCGTCAGAGAAGACACAGACGAGGTGCTCCGTATGGACGCCGTGGTATCCAGCTGAGCACGAAACATCTTGACTACTGGTCCAGTATTGTTTGAGGATTCACAGCAATATACCCGTGTTTATGTATTCCTTTTGATTTAACGCCTCAGACTTTAATCCGAGGTAGGAATATTATTCTGCGGTTTGTCCTGTTTGTTCTGAGCTCCCTCGAGAAATCTGTTCTATTGCAGCCTGAATCCCCGGTTGGTGTTTCGGAGTATCATCCTACGAACTAGTAATTATTGGCAGGCTTTTTTCTTCCCCTCACGGCCGAAGTAATACGAAGCGTGTCGCATGTCAGTCGTACAACCACATCCGAGATGTCACCGTTCTGCAGGATTTCAATGTTGTCTTCACTCTTCACCCAATTACACACGCCCTTGCCAAAAGCACATAATTCTCAATGTGGCGTCTCACTTACTGACGTTTGACAGTAGAGAATCGAACGGGAAGTGAGTGATGTTCCGCCAGTGTGTACAATCAGGGCACGCCGCACCATCAATTAGTGACAACATATCGGAAATCAAACTCGCTCACTTAACTAGATGGTGTTGTATCGATCGATCTGAAGAATAGACCCGGCGGGTTCGATTGCACTGTAGCAGTATAGCGGTGGTACATCCACGATCTCAACAACCACTTGGTATAATGGTGCCATGGCAGATCACATCCCTTGCTTGTTATTACGCTCCTTGTCACCAAAGATACAGGAGTTTTGGATAGCTGCTTCACCCATCTGGTCCAACTACCGCTACTCGGAAATAATACACGATCACGCCAAATTACAAGTGATATTCCATTACGTCGCGGCCTCAAAAACAGGGCCACAGTGACACTGCCTTATAACCCTGCTCCGATATCGCATGTCACACAAAAGAAAACTCCAGTTGTTGCTTACCGAGCAAATACCATTATGTATGCCGGTCGGAGTGTCTGCTGTATTTCGCTTCGTTGAATACGCATAATACAACGCCCAATATAGTGTGCCAGAGGGTTTGCAATACACGGTGCATCGTATTGTGCCTGATGGTTCAACCACTTAACCGTAGGGACGCGACGCGACCTCCATACGTACGGTATCGCCTCGCAGTGTCATGAGGGCAAAAAAAACCCTCTTGACTGTGTTGACTGGGAGAGTAACATTAACTGAACTGTTAATGATGTATTCACATGACTAACTACATTACTCGCTTCATGTTATCGTTCATGCCGTATAGGAATTGAAGATAAAACTTAGTGCAGTATGATATATGCTGCACGAGCCTATTTCATCCATGAACCTCCTCTACCAAAAAAAGTGAATGCCTTGTAATAACTGCAATAATTAAACGCCCCATAGATGGCGCCCTGTCAATTTGTTTAACGAACCAAACGTGCCATGCGCTCGTTTTACTCGCCCGCGTCGACACGGGTAAGGCAGACGGGCCAGCCACGACAGCCGGGCTATAGCGCTAATGGAACACTCAACCTCGGGCAATCACGATACGTAGCCATTGACAAAACGCCTGTTTCGGATTGGGTTTTAGTTTGAGATTTACTGCGTTTTAGTCAATTGCAAAACTCAAAAAAAGTTTGGCTGAAAATTTAGCCTCAAAAGTTGCAATGAACTCAATAAAATAATGAAATATTTTCATTTCAAATAAATTCAACTTTTAAGTCAACTTCGGATTTCCGCTGTCCGGCCGCCATATTTTGTCCGTTTTTAGGGAATGAACAACGCATGCGTGACGTACTTCCACCAGTGACTCTGCTCCACGATCAGAATCCGTGGTGGCTGAGCAGGGTGAGCTCCGAGAATGACCTAATCGATCGGCACGGGGCTGACCCGTGTCGACCCGGGTGAGCTAAACGAACGACCCATACTTCTTACAGACACTGTAACCTGAGCGCAACTCATTCCTCCATGGTTTTATCGACCTGAGTATATCAAGGAATGAAAATGTTCATGTCCCATGTAAGTATTCCCCTCGAGACGTTATCCCAGGCGAACTAGCGCCAATAACCCGGAACCATTTCCTTCCACGGAAAAGACTTGGTTGATCAATGAGGGCAGTATACATCAGTAGAGGCGTGTTGGGATGTAAGGGTACGATGCAGACCTTCAAATCGACTCCCATACACCTCAGTGATAATTAGGCCTACGCGTACTTCCGAAAAATATTAAATACACTCACAATTCTCCAAGGTGTTTGAGTCACCACTCAAAATAGGTTGATTCATAATCTTTTCTCTTCCTTTTTCTGTTTTCAATTTTTGTTAAATTATGCAATGACTTTTGGGAGAAAACTCCATCCAAAGATGATCACCCCGAAAAGTAGTCCTGTGGCCCATCGCCATTTTGAAAAATGACGATTTCACTCCATTGCAACACAGAGTTAGGTCCCAATTTTGTCCACCCATCTTTTTTTAAAAACCGTAAAGTTCATGGCCCACGGGCATGCAAATTGTGATTTAGCCCTTAATTTGTGTGATCTACACCCTAAACGATAACCCAAATGCTCATCGGGTTGCAACTAAAACAAACAGTGCCAGACTTGCCAACCAGTAGGCGAAATGAACCGCATTTTTGCAAGATCGTCTTTCTTAGTAGAGTATGACTATGAGACATATGGTTTGAGGGACTGTATGAACAAACAGAAAATCTTCTTGTTACATGTAGGTATTTGGGAGGAAATCTGCCGAGACCAGAAAACGTTTTCATGCAAGACTTGCACTTTCTACTACAAGCACAACCGAATTAAAAGAAGAGGTATTGAGTCAATCTTGAAAAATAGGTGGAATAAAGATTTAGCCCCCCCCCCCCCCAACAAAAAGGCTCCAGTTTCTGGTCGGCGCGCGCGTCGCCGTCGCCATGCACGTCGGCAAAAATAAAAAGTTTTTTTTCACTGGTTTGACTGCTGCACAATTTTAACGTGTTAGATGGGGTTACGATCGAGTATAAGCTTCATGTGGCCTCCCTGGGCCATTTAGTCGGACACCATTTGCATACGGTGATGTAATTTTGAAACTGTGCGTCTGGAAGCCAGACTGAGGGAGCGATGGTCGTGTATGTGGAACATGTAAACGCTAATGCTAATTCATGTAAACGTTAATTTGCGTTTAAATGGTGATATTGTTTGAACGGATTGATATTTTTTTTTATCAAATAGTATAGCTTATGAAATTGGCTTTCCAGTCATTAATATTTTTTGTTGCTACATATCTTTTAAATCTGAAATACATTTTTGGGGGTTTGGGTTCTGCTTTTTTGACTCACCCTGTACGTTGGTGAAGGGCAAAAACCTAATATTTATAAATCACCCTGACGCAAATTCATCTTATGAATGATTGTCGGTGATGTTTGACATAAACTGTTTGCGTACTATCTTTGATACAATTTCAGTCGCGTCTGAGATGCCATGTCTGCATTTATTACGTAGCACAGGTAACACTGAAGTGGGATTCGAACCCGCGACCCGCTGGAGCACCAGGCGCGGTTATACGGGGCTAGGGAGGCTTTAGTCCCCCCTAAAAAAGGTAATATAGTGTTCACGATTGTACGATGTTGTTGTCAGCCCTCCACATTGAAAATATGGTGCGATCGAGCCTCCCCTATTGATTTTCGAAGGCCTGAGTGTCCAAGAAAAAAAAAAGGTCTACACTTCAGCAGGCCTCCCTCCAAAAAAAATAATCTGGATCCACCCCTGCTAGCCCCCCTAAAATATAGGCTTTAGAACCACGCCTGCAGAGCACCATGCCCTAAGTGTCAATGGTTAACTACCAAACCTTAAATGAACACAAGATCCATGAAAATCTGGTTTCAAAATTCAGTGTTTGTGAATCGATTGCACTACGTGTAAAATTGTGCAAGTCCATCTACACTACCATTTTGATAAGACGCCCTCTCGCTACAATGTTCCCCTTCGTCGACCTGTCCCTCGTTTGATTAGTAGCGCCATCATGCGGCAGAAAACGGACATTGATGATAACCGATCTTTCACGCACACACAAAGGCTACCAAACCTGCACTTCTTTAGAGAAAACTTTGGCCAACTGACAGGAAAGCTTTTCATAACGACTTAAAGATTGATAGTAGAGATTTATGGATAATGGTGTTTAAACACTATAAATCAATTAAGTTGATGGTTGAGTAAAATATATACCACCGTTCTTCGGTAGGGTTGTCAGGGCGAATTTAGCTCCGTGGGTCACGGTCTAGGCTCCATGCGGAAACTTCCGCGAGAGGGCGCACCCTAAGCAGTCTGGTGGGGGACTGTTTATGAACCTTCACGAACCCACTCCAGCTTCATTTCATGTCCTTGTTCAGTGGGAACTTAGTAAGCCTAAGTGTTGGTGTCCAACGTACGATGAGTTGGTGTCCTACGTGCAACCATGCACATTGGCAAGAAGAAATAGTGTATTGCGTCGTTCATGCTGACGTCACCAGAAGCCATCAGTAGTTGGAAATTAACCTACCCCTGAGAAGAATAGATTGATCGATTTTGCGAAAAACCAACACAAGGCGATATTAGTTGAGACCGAACTGTAAGAATTGAACCACAAGGAGGTGCCCTTGATACACATCTAATTAAGACCCAGGGGGTGGATTGTGTAACTGGGGGGCATGAAGTATTAAATTTCCCATTTTAAGAATGTGCGTTAAGAAACATATTTCATGAAAGCCTAATACAATAACAAAATCGCTCCTGAATCTTTATGGTTTTGTCACATTTTCATTCTCTAATCATTGACTTTGGCCTGATTTTTTTTCAAAGACAGAATCCGTATCATATCCAATTAGGGGATGGATTGTGTAACTTCGGTGGGGCCATGAGTTATTAATTTTCTCATTATATGAATGCATGTGTAACAAAATCCTCTATAGCTCGTTGAAGCCAAACACTGTAACAAAACCGCTCCTGAGTCTCAATGGTTTTGTCACATTTCATTTTCTAATTAATTAGTCAGGGACTGTGCCCCATTATTTTCAAAGAAGGACTCCGTATGACATCACGCTATCTTCTCGTTGAACAAAAAAAAAATCATAATGGACTTTTCCTTTTTGCGAGAGACACTGATGTGGAGTTGATGGTGATTTATGGGGGTAATATCAGCGCTGCCATTACTCAGCGCGATGAATAATGTATCCCGGCATTAACTCCGGAGCGGACAAAACGGCGGAGACACGACCGGTTTAAAATTCTGACACTTGTTCATCGAGCCACAGATGGGGACGGAAGCAGTTCCGATTAAACAGGCCGACGATCACCGCGCCGGGAGTGCAGGCATCGCGGAGCAGCACGGTTCAGCACGAGTAGCTGTCGTCAGTAAACCACATGCCTGTGATTGTGTTTGTTGAGGAATCGAATTTGGCATTGTCGAAAATTGCCTGGGCTTCATCACCGCGAGCAACGAGTGCATAATGTGCGAACTGGACTGATCATCGCTGGCAAATACGGGGATAGAGTAAGAGACACACAGTCAGAGAGCTCGAGATCAGAGGTATGAGGGTAGCCGGGGTGGGGTTAGCAGGAACCTTGGCACGGCACACCACCCAGATTGGCCGCACACGGTTCCCAGGATGCGTCTGCTAATCGCAGGCAGGTGATTTTAATCCCCTCGACCAACCCAAACCATGGTTGTCAGCGTAGGGAGACGACAAGCACACACACGTGAGGGTTCGGTACGTGCTGCGGGCATCCTAAGCTAGCTAAGATGACGACGCACTGCCGCTGCAGACCATTGCAATGACGAACAATGAACAACCTGCCCCTTCGCCTCTCGAGGTAAGACTATTATTTACTGCCTTGCTAAACGCTTCCTTTTTTTCTATCCTCCGAGAAGCTTGTATTCTCAGGCTGCGATTCCCTGCACGTTTCGGAGCGAAACGGCAGTTTGATCAAAATGATACTGTCATTTTGATTAAAATGCTGACGCACACACGCACGTGTGTTCATCATTCTATAGGCTGCTATTATTTTTGTGCCGACTGCAGTACTCCATATAGTCTCTGCATTATTGAGGCATAAATATTATCAATACTAATCAAAAATTGAAACACCGATTTGTTTTTTTTAACATCTATATCTTTTTGCACATCTCGCTATTATACCTTTTCCACCAATTCACAATCTAAAGGTGATTTATATATTAACATATCGGTCGAAATTGCCTGTAATTTTTTCCATTATTTTCAAATTTGGAAAATCTTTGCTAAAGTCTAGAAGGTCAACCCATGAGCATTTCCTCAAACCGGGAGCACGTATTTAGTTATGGTGTTCGTTTGTGTTTTTGCCATTCGTGATTAGGTTCGGCAGACTCGACCTAATGAAACCAAAAATCGCATTCCTAATGAGGCCTCCCTATTTCAAGCTGCTAAAAAAACATTATCTGAGGTCATCGTTGTGAAATAAATTATTGTAGAATCTCACAAGATACTGCCCACAATATTTTATCTGTAAAAAAGAGTATACCTACACAATAATCTACCTGAATTTAAATTTGTCCGCTTTTCATAAAAACGGCAACATGAGCAAGCTCTCAGTCCAGTTTCCTTTCCCATATCATCGCTGTCGTCTCGTGAATAATTTGTACCCTTCAAGGTTATAGATGTTTTGTTTTAGTTTAACGTTCACTTCAATATTCTGCCTTCGCCGTTCGCCGCAATTCAACCGTTTCCGTCGCCTAGACATTAGATAAATTGGGGAGCTCTCCAAACGTGTTAGTAATCATGTAGCGAGTGGTCGTTTATTTCACGCACGGCAGCAGACATCATATGCGAAGGTTTGCCTATAGACAGTATAGCATTATGAAGACCCGATTGGAATTATTAAGGGTTGGACTTGATCAGTTTTGATAGATGGAACCAATAGGCCGAGTCCGTCTGAATGTCGACTGGGAGCCATAAAAAAGACTGAAGAAAAACGAACGATGTGAAGAGGGAATAGGGTTCAATTGTCGTGGAGCTGTTAAACACATTTCTGCATCTTAAAAACAGGTTACCAGCCAAAATGTCGTGCAGTTTATATCGCATTTGGAGTGGTTCCCGGCCGATTAATTCTCAGCATAAATTGTCTAATAAGTGATACTTTCTCCCCATCAGTCTTGTGAAAATTCAGTCCAGATCCCCTAAGAACGGTGTTTTTTGACAAATACAGAGTGTGCCCAAGAAATGTGCAACATTCAGAAAACAATTTATTAAAACTGTTTAATGTCTATTTTCTTCAATGAAATTATATATCACATTATAAAGCCCGACTACTTCTCAATCCACTCCTTTTTACCCCATTCCATTTGGGTCCCTAGATCCAGAAATACAATCAATTAAGTGAAAGGGTGTAAATCGTACTTGGGCCACTCTAATACCATGCACTCTCACCCCACTTTACACCCTTTCACTTAATTGATTGTATTTCAGGATCTAGGGACCCAAATGGAATGGGGTAAAAAGGAATGGATTGAGAAAAGGTCATCTAGGCTTTGAAATAATATATAATTTCATTCAAGAAAAAACATTAAACAGTTTTAATTATTTGTTTTCTGAAATGCTGCACTTTTTTTGGCACATTGTTCAGTGGGAACTAAAAGGTCATGTGTGTCTAATTACAAACTCTCAGTTAGGCCTATATATAAAGACATATGGTAGATTATAAAGATCTAGTCACGAAATTATATAGCCTCAAGAGACTTTCTCGCACTTTTTCTTGATCTATTCGATTATTCTAGACATGTGTCATGGATAAAAAGAAAAAAAAAAGATACGTTGGGGAGAGGGGGGGGAGGAGGGGTTGTCAATGTTGTTTTGTTTAAAGAGTATAAGAAGCACTCATTGACTGTGAAGTTTATTGTCTTTCCCCGAACATGTAGACCTATTTTTAGCCGTTCTGCTCTGTCGACTGGTGTATTTTGTCTACTCGTCCATTAGCGAGATTATAAATTGTGCCAAATCTGCTCCAGTCCCACTGAGAAAAAGGACATTAATGTTTAATCTTCGAATGAGTGCTTGCCGACTCGAATTGTGTGTTATGGGGATTAATCTTTTTTGGGATTGGATTCACATGTCAGTAATCAGCCATCCCACTGTCAGTGTACTCAGACAATCTGAAATAACCTGTTTTTGTCATTTCATTTTCACCGTGCTGGTTTTAGAGGCATTTGGGATAATTTGCTTTTCGTGCATTTTTTTCGTTTCCAATAATATCACCACTCAAAATCCAAAGAAGGATGTTAAAAACCTAACCTGTTGAAGTTTCAGTGGGTATTGCACTTTTCGATAAAACAGTGACAAATCATGCACAACCTTTTGATCACGAAACACGATTTCGTCTATACTCCTTATTTCCAGAACTCATCGGTCAATTGACTGATCGTTGGAAATTGACTGTTCGTTGGAAATCACCTTTAAATTTCTTGACTTCTTCTAAATGACAACAAGCCAGACGGAATTAATTCACGGGGTGTTTTAGTAACAATGTACGTTCTTAAATCCAAGTAAGCTTTTTGATAATAATTTGGTAGGTTACTTTTTTTTTTTTTTTTTTTTTAACCGGCCAACCGATCCCGTTAGCTCGGTGGTTGAGTGGTAAGACATCTGCACTAGAAAGCAGGAGGTCGTGGGTTCGAGTCCCACCCAAGTGATTTTTCCAACTTTCACTTGGGAGGTAACACACTGAGTATACAGTGTTTAAAAAAACGTCGGTGAAGGGCAAAACCTAATTTGATTTATATCACCCCGACGCAAAATTCCATCTTATAATAGGTTACTTTTGGGATAAATGCAAATGATCCTTTAAACAAACGTGCAATTCTTTGACATTAACTTTCTCTTCACAGTCATGGCAATTTTAAGTTACGCATACAGGGCGTGGATCTGGTGTGGAGAATATTCTCATCTGGAAAGCCAACATGTTCTTAACATTCATGCGCGAATTATCTTCCAAAAAACCCCGAAGGAAATATTGCCGGAGGTTCAGCCGAAAAATCTTCGTGCGGATTTCTCTCATCAGAACGTGACGTGAAATGAACGGGGTCAGTTAGTGCTTTCTGCCCAGAAACCGTTGATTTTAAGTGTACAGTGAGACGAGACATAATTCTGGCTTCTGACTTATATAGTTTAAAGGAAGAGTTCAGAAGGGGTTAAGGAACGTTTTTTTTTTGTTGAAATACATAATTCAGAAATAAAGTTGATAGTTTTCCGGTCTTACTTTAAGTGACATTTTAACTAAACTTGTGCCTACAGTGCCTCTGAGGTTTTTTTTCTTTGGGTGTGTATTCTGTGATAGTTTGTTTTAATTTCTGTTTTAATCTCATGTATTGAAGTCAATGTACTTTTGAATGCCAAGGACCACAATGGAAATAAGCTGTTTTTAGCTTTTTTGCCTCGGATACACATTGTAGTTCTGTATTCCTGTGATTATACGGTAGTATGTTTTTAATTTAAATGGACAATTTACGTTCAGTGTTCTTTGTAATATAACGGTGGAGATTGTCAAGTATAAATAAAGAAACAAGCAAACCTATTTGCATGACCCATAAGAGCTGTTCGATCAACGACGTTTCTGAAATTAAATTGAGTCTGGCTGCCGTCGAAAGTAATGTGACAAAAGCAACAGGTAACAGTAGAATCAAGCTCTGAAAGACAGTGAGGTTCATCAATGTGCTTTTTTTTTATTACCTATCCTCTTCGTGCCCTGTGGCACATTAAGGCCAGCACGCGCTTCTTCCATTTGTGTCTGTCCCGTGCGCAACCCTGGCCGCAATTTTTTTTTCTCCCAAGCGACATCCGCATATGGGTGTACGCTATGGCGTTTTGGACTTAACTTTTCTGAAAACATGAGAAGAAAATATAAAATTAGAAGGAAAAAAAATGAATTCAAACGTTTTGAAATTCGGACTTTATTTCCCGTTTAAAAAGAATCCTCCGAAACCTCAGGTCAGAAAAGAAAAGATTTCGGCTGCAAAACTGTGTTTCGAACCTGCAACCTCGCGGTGCGAAATCACGACCCTGTATCGACTGAGCGCACTGCAACGTGGGGAAAAATAATTATACCTGCATACGTATCATAAAAGTATCGTATAGAGGGCGCTAAATAACCATGTATGCGGATGTTATTTGGGAAAAGAAAATTCGCCCCTGGCCCCTTCCGAATTCCACGCATCCATCCTGCAAACTTTCTTGCCTTTTCTACTGCATGTCCTTAATTTCTTAAAGTTGTTTTCGGTCTTCCCATGCGCTTTGCACATTCCTTGTGGCTGCCAAAGGGCAGTCATACAATGTTGGTCATGTCTTTCCTTAAAACATGCCCAATCCAGTTCCATATCGTCTACATTTGACTTCCTGACTTATTTATGTTATTTGGGAGCGGTTGTCAAATTCTTCTATACCAATGATGTTTGGTCAAACTATTTAATGGGCCCTCTTTAGGCACTGATATTATCGTCAGCTTTGTTCATTTTCCATATTTCGCAACCATAGAGAAGTACTGGTCTGACTAATAGCCTACCTTGTATAACTTGACTTTTGTTTCTTCCAAATTGTTTGGATTTCCAGACTTTGTTCAAATTTGAGAAGACAATTCGGGTTTTTTTCGGACCGAGAGCTGATCCGACATTTAAGGGGAATTTTGCATGTTACTCTATTGTGGAAATTGGGTACGACCGCTATAAACCAAACTACTTGCGCTATCTATGGAGGAGCGGCGGTACTGTACGTATTGGTTTGAGTCGGGGAATGCTTTTCGAGAGACAATGATTGGCGTTCAGAATCTTGGCTGAATGATATCATCATGCCTGACCAGCAAAATGGCGTATGATGTTATATTATTTAGACGGTCTTTAAAGCCTTTTAATAAATAAGATTAACAATCAAGTATAGGGACAAAAACAGTCAGAAGGCATAACCACGCCAAATCGTGTGCTTTATAACTAGGCCTATAATTATTCTGGTGACACACAAATATGATGCAGTTGGATTTGGATCAATTTGAATTTACTCTTCTTTTTGAAAGAACTTGAGTCAATTTTTCATCAAAATCACAAAACGGCATGATTATCCGCTCAATTGAAACGGCGTCACTTTAAGCAAATCAAGCGATGGCGTCCAATTTCCTGGTTGTTAAATGCAAATGCCGCCTTTGCCCTGCAATACGAGTGTTTTGGAGGTGTTTTATAACGCACCAAATGGCGTTGTGTGGCGTGGTTTTAACATGCACGAACACGCCCGCATCAACCCTCATGGACATGGCGTGTCCTTCAGACCCCATTGCGTTGCGGGACGTGGTGTCAGTTACACCCTCTCGTGCCCTGTATGCGCGCCATGGTCTACGTAGAGTGATTCAGCAACACGTTGCCAAAATCACTCCCAGTGATTTTGGCGGATACGTTTAAGATAAGACCGTTTTTTGTCGTTTATGATAAGACCACAGATATGACCGGACTGTTGTAATTGGTAATTTGTCATTCAATGGAAGTTGTTCAATGTTCCCATCTTGTAAACTTAAGAAGGGCTGTATATACGCATGGACAACTTGAAGGGGAAAAAAACACCCTTCAAAACTGTCTTCAGAGAATTCACAAGCCATAGTAGAGATATATTTGGTGTCATACAATTGATATGATCAACTTTTTCCAACGTGAGACAACAAATCCCCACGAGGACTTGGGTCAACTCAAACGTTTCGAACAATACTGTTCGAAATATGGAGTTAAAACGGGTTCATGACTCAAGAACAAAAAGTAAAGGCCATTATCTAATTTAGGTGCGGACAAGTTATCCGCAATTATAGTGGGTAGTTATTACAGGATTCTGAACAACTTCCTGGAGATAATGTTCTCGGTCATCCGGTTCTATTTGATGAAATATCAGATGAATCTAGTTCTGGAATTTACGTTTTGCAACTAACGACGTTGCGTTCGAAAACATCAGACTTCTCCAACAAAAAGGGCGGGGGCTATATTTCAACTTATCTCATGAATGGGACCGGGCCACTCACGTGACCAGCCTACCGGGTCATGAGTTGCCCGACGAAGTTCGATGGTTTCGCACTCCACTTTGCAAGTCGCAAAACGTAATTTCCAGAATTAAATTCACCTGATATTTCAACATCCTGAGAGAATTGTCCTCTAATGAAGTTATCAGTTTGTGAGCAAATGACTTCATGACAAGAAGATTCCACGGATCCTGTTCAGATTCCTGCTTCTGAAACCTCACACAACGGGTCTGTTGCCGATAAAGGTTGCCGCAACGCATCCCGGATATCTATCGAGACGACTCCTTGCTGTCTCACGATGCCTCTGCAAACTCTCACTCATCCCTCATCTCACCACGCAAACGCCCCACATCTTCAATTTTCACTTCTATCAATGGTTCCCCAATCTAAATTCTGCACCGTATATGAGGAAAATACAACAGCGAAAATATCCAGCACACCTCTCCCGGTATACATTCCCATACCCTTTCGTTTTGCCTGGTACCCCAAGCACCCTTTCATCACTGACTCGGTTTGAGCATGGCGCCAGCCCGTAGGCCAGTCACTCGCTTCCATCAAACGCAATTTGCCTTAATTCACTCCGAGTACTTCTCTGCCCGCGATTTTCATTTGCATTATGCAGTCGCGGTGAAGTGAGCGCGGTTCTTTTTTCCCCCCTCGCATGCAGTTTGTATATTTTCTAGCGCGGCGCGCCGGATGCGTGTAGTACTCGGGTGGAACCAAGCGAGGGAACTCGCCCCACCGCCGGGGCTTGAAGCCCGTATAGACTGCCAAGCCAGTGCTGCACAATCGATAGACCGAACCTCTATCAACACACCAGTAGCTCCTTTGCAAATATATCAGATTTATTCCGGCTTTATTAGTCCCTTTCTTTACCCCCGATGGACGGAGAAACTCGGACGAGTTCTCCCCAATCACCAATCACTCCGAGCAGCACTGATGAACCGCTAGCCGAATTATTGGCTTTTTCATTTTGGAGTCCAAAGCTGCCGCCTGGCACGGCGCGGGTAGCACAGGCCCTGATTACTGGTCAAGAAATTGATGGAGGGCCATCATACTGATACGCCACAAATGACCGCTTTCCTGCCGAGCTGAGAAGGGCACGCTGAAATATTTTTGATCGCGCTTCAGCTGTTCAAGAATTGAAGTGACCGTGATGGGAATTTTGCTGAATCAATATCGTACAAAAGCCAGTATGAATTACAGGCAAAAAGGCTGGTTCGTATCAGATTAATCTTGGTCTTCGCAAGTCCTTACATAAATTCTAAACTAATAATTCATAACACCTTGAATCTTACTTACCTATCCGTATATATAAATGTATATATCCACAAAATTAAATCTATAGCCAGCGAAATGTTATACTTTATTTGCTGGCTCTAGATTTAAGAGTATAAGTGTTAAAACACGCAGTCCTATTATGCATACCCTTTTTTTTAACCATGGATGGACGGATTTGTTCTTCAAAGGAAGATATTTTTATTTTCGTTCATAACCTGTTCAGCAACAATGTATTGCTTCAAATTGGATATAGTCTGAGGAACTATAATTATTTATGATGTGTGTGTGTGTGTGTGTGTGGGGGGGGGGGGTGTTCCTGTCTAATAAGAGGTGAAACCGTGAGTTCAAATTGTGTTCCTGTTTTAATTGTAAATTTTAATGCCATAAAAAGTACTGCTTTGAATAAGCATGGAGTACTATGCCCTTCTCTCCTTCCCTGTAATTAAAATGGCGACCGTTTTGGACGTTCTCGTTTGTGCTGAGACAATGCCAATGTCTATGCACAGTTTTGAAATAAATGCAAGGTTACACTACATCAAGGTTATATGACAAACTATACCAAATTGACAGTGTATGTCGTTCTTATATGTTCTCTCGATCAAACTCAGGCATAATACATAGCCATAAAGGTAATATACAACATTTGCAAACATGAAAACAGTAAAAGTCCAAATTATTATGAAATACCTTACTTGACTGTAACTGAATAATAGTCTCAAGGCTCAAGCATCCTATGAAATCACGGCACCCGGTGTGCTGTAATTTAAAAAAGAAAGAAAAAGGGGTATTTTTTAATAAATTTCCAACGCTGGTCGGCCGACCATCGTTGAAAAACAACTGGCTCACTTTTTCACTGTTTTTTCCCTGGTTTAACACATCCGTGTACGGGTGCAAGCCAGGTAAGTCTGGTTCCCTTATTTGACAATTCGCCGACGTCTATAAATTGCTCCGTTTCGTCTGAGGTAGGGTGAGGGAACCAGACAACAAGAACAGCATTTGTTCTGGGTTTTTTTTCCAGCATCTATGAACACAACACTTCAAATATATATTTGCTATAAAATACTTACCCCAAAACCATCCACTCCTGAAAATTACAGCAAAACAAATGTTGTATATTACCTTTAACAAATAATGGCGATTATGAAACGTCCGAGTGATCGTAATTACATTTTTGTTTTGGAAAACGAAAAATCATTTACAATGAACAGAGCATCTACATTGCCTGCAGTTGCTGGAGGCAAGCTACCCATGATGCAACGCGCCGTGATCATTGGCGGATAACCTAGTTTGGTTCCTTACCCTCCAGCAACATCGGACAAGATAAAACGACATGAAGCTAATATTCAACCCAAAATGAAAAACCAGCAAGTGTTCTGGTTAGGAACTTTAATTGTCAGACCTGAATGTATATATTTATTCATTTATGCCATTTCTTTACCCAGGGTGTGTGCCCAAACAGTTTAACACTAGTTTCAATTGGGGCCCTGCAAACGTTACAAATTATTTAATAATGTTAAGCAAAGTAAAACTCATACAGGAAAAAGTGTATTGGTGCAACAAACGACAAATATTAATATTTACAAACACGAGTATTTCAGAAGTAATACAGAAATATATAATATTTTATAAGCTATATACACAACACAACACGCGTCCATTTTAAACGTAATGTAGAAGTCGTAATGTAAAACGTAACGAAGGACGAATTATTTTACCTTTCTGATTTCCTTTTAAAACAAGACAGTGTTTCAATACCATCCGAACCTTGTACCACATCAGCTCTTAATCCTCACTTTGAGTGATTCCATTATCTTTGTGAGCCAATAACCAAGTGTTCATAAACTGCAAGTCTGTAGCTGTAGTCGGCTATAAAGTCGTTTAGTTGCACGTAGCAAAGTGAACTGTGGAAACGTCTTAAAATTCTTCTTTTTACTCACAATAGCTACAAGTTCAGTTATAACTCAACTATGATCAGAAATGTGTGTACCAGTTTCTGAGCTTTTTGGTGGGTTAATCTTAATTTAATTTTACTTGACTAAAAATATAAGGCTTTGCCGATTCGGCCAGACCTGAATGTATAGATTTTGCAATCAATTCCGTGTTTTGAGTTGTTTACTCGCCTCCTTTCAAATGTCTGTCTGACATTAACAAGAAAACGCTGGAAACCCCCGTTTGCTGACATCTGATGAGGCAGCGATATTTTTTGTCCTTGTCTATACGTATTTCAAGCATTGAATTTTGAGCCAGACAGTCAACAAAAGACTGGCGCCGGATAAAATGTATTCAGTTCACTGTGAGATTCAATATGAGATACCAGGTCCCACGCTAGCTTCAGAATAATGTACACATGGCGATCCTAGATCCTATCCGTTTGATTTGTTAACCCAATTTATCCAAATCGAGCAATCTGACAAGGTTTTCGGATCGCACGGGTACGGTTGGGACATCAATTTGCAGTTGTTGATGTTACTAAATTATGTAGCGCCCTCTGTATATTCTTTTTAAGAGCCAGTGAGGAAGAAAACTCTAGCCTACTTTGGTGAGAATCGAACCCCGGACTTTTTGCTTACAATTACAGACCCTTTAACATAATGCTAGTCTTAAAAGCTAGAATTCTTCTGATTTGTGTACACTTTTCTGTTGATGACAATTGTCTTTGAGAGCAGTGATGTTAGGTTGTCTCGTTAAATTGAAATTTGGTTTCTGATTTGATGAGGTCCAAATCTAGTTACTTCACTGTTGTTTATAGATGTACTGTCCGTTTCTTTTACAAATTCATTTTTTTTTCTAACGAATTTCTAACTTGTATGTTTCATTTTAACGACAAAATCAATCTTATCTGGCTTAGTCAGAAATCTTTGACCCTCGCCAAATTAAATGTCGCTTGTTTTTCAGGTAACTGCACCAAACACTCCATTGCTGCAAATAGTCGTTTAAAACAGGTCCCTCGCGAGTTCACTTCAGGTCATCGCGGCCCAGACTTGGGTTTAATATTTAATTTCATGCATTATCGCCGCGTGTCATCTGCCCGTGTCTTCGGTGTGTCTTTGCCTTTATTCCGTGATGGATGGAGATTCATCGATTCTCATGCATGACTTAAGGCGCACACACGGGAGCGCGCGCGCTCTCACGTGTCGAGCAGTAAAACACATAGTGAACTTGTTGCAAACGGGAGATGAGGATTTTAATAAATTAATGCGCTATGCATTTAATGCACTCACAATTGCCCAGCTTGCATACGGCGCGTGTGCGCTGCAAGGCATTTAGGATCATTTGCATTTATCTCAAAAGTAACCTACACCGAATTATTATCTAAAAGCTTACTTGGATTAAAGATCGCACTGGTACTAAACGCCCCGTGAAATTATTACATCTGGCTTGCTGTCGTGAAGAAGAAATCAAGTAGGTGATTTCCAATGATCAGTCAATTGACTGATTTTTGGAAATAAAGAGTTATACAGACGAAATCGTGTTTCGTGATCAAAAGATTGTGCATGGTTTTTCACTTTCCTTGAAAAGTGCAATATCCACTGAGCTGAAACTTCAACAGGTCATAGGTTTTGATCAGTCTCCTTTTGATTTTGAGTGATGTTATTATTGGAAACGAACAAAATGCTTTAAAGCAAATGATCCTTTATCCCTTTCAAGATGCATATAGGAATGGGGAGGGGGTGTTAGATGTCAAGGGGGTGCCCTGCTATGCTAGAGGGGTCCTAGGGCACGCCCCGAAAACTTTGCATTTTATTTCTAAGGCAATATAAGAATATATTAAGGAACTTCGGCATTCCATTTTGTTTAGCCCCATGTTACTACTACATTTAGTATCATAACATTAGTAGTCACCGGCTGGGGGGGGGGGGTGGAGGGCTGTGTTCAACCCCCCTCTAGATTCGCCTTCGCCACTGCTTATTTGTTATCATTAAGACTTTAAAATTCGTGGAAGTAAATAGATGTAATCTCAACATCGAATTTTGAAGATTGAATTTCATCCTTGATTTGTATTCTCCGAGGGTGTGTGGAACCGTATAATTAAGGGTTTGTAAAGAAAATGCCAACACGTCCCTGAACGCCTGGCAATATCGGCCGAAATGGCTCGCAGTAAGTAATAAAACTGACCACTTCCTCTTTTTTTTAAAATTCAGTTTGCGTGATGGTTTTACCTTTAGTCAAGTTGCTTAGATCAATTTTTTGAAGAAAAAAACGTGATCGACTGGTCCAAACACCATACTTAGCAGATAGCCCCAGAGAAGATATTTAGAAGGGATTACACCTGGAATTCTTTTGGGAGGGGTGCCTAATTTGCATAAATCGTAAATAGCTATCGTGTAATATATTTATTCCCATATTTCAGCATACCTTTTATTTTTTTTACTTTTTGAAAAAATTATTTTAGGGATTCTGTTTACATATCCTTACTTTAATAACATTTTCTGAAGCATAAAGTGGCCGGACAATTATGAGGATATAATGAAAGATCCAAAATGGCTGCAAAATTTTCCCCAGATATCATCAAGTAGTCTTGCCAAACTTCATTATTGATGAGCTTCAAATTCACAAAGCTGCTTACTGGCACAGTTAACCTGATAACAATATATGGAAAATCATGTGAACAATGATAACATCGTTATTGGTAGCTGAGAAAACAAAAAACGGCGGGGAAAGGAGGTGTCCGTAAATTGGGCTAAAAATTTAGATTAGGTTTCCGTCATCAATGTTATCATTTTTTCACGTGATTTTCCATTCAGTTTTGTTAGGGCAACTGTGCCAGTAAGCAACTTTGTGAATTTGAAGCTCATCAATACTGAGGTTTGGCAAGACTACTTGATGATATCTGGGTGGAAGGTATATGCGCGCAACTTTAGGGTTTAATGGTAGCCATTTTGGATCTTTCATACGTCCTCATAATCATCCAGCCACTTGTATGCTTTAGAAAATGCTATTTAAGTAAGGATATGTGAGTAGAATCCCAAAAATATACTTAAAACAAATAATAAAATAAAGTATACCAAGGGAATAAATATGTATTTACGATTTATGCAAATTAGGCACCTTTCCTACAAGAAATTCAGGTGTCACCCATTCTAAATAATAAAATAGTCTTTTGGGCTATACAAATCTATCTGCCAAGTTTGGTGCTTTGGACCATATAGCACCTGACTACTTTGAATGGGAACACGCATACTGGCCGTTTAACGTCTCAAAGTAATTTGTCAGAAAGGTATAGGCCTAAAATGAATTCACCACACAAGTTTGATATTTAATTTATTCGGAGCAAGCTGCAAGCTTAAACAGATGAATAAATTAAAATGTGTAATTGTTTGAAAAATATCGCTCAGTTGGGTGTTTTTAATTCCAGTTTTTGCTGCTTATATAAAGGGAGTATTATTTTTCAAAATCCGTAAATCCGTAATCAGAATTCAGCATGTTAATTCTAAATCTTTAAAAACAGATCTGTGAATAAGTCGGAGTCTTTGAGAAAACATGTTTTTTAACTTTCTTCGTTCAAAAAATATTATTGCCCGAATGTTTTTCTTTTCATCGACCAAGGAAGCTTACATATGACATTTTCCCAACACGAATGCTCTTGAAAAGGTCAGTAATTGTAGTGTATATTCCCAAACCCTCGGATTTCACGGACTTATTTTAGAAAATTACATTTGGATTAGTTTGATTCCTTATCAGATTCGATTTTTTTCCCCGAAGCGAAGATAAATAAACTGAAACAATGATAAAAAGTCTCTTTTGGATAATGTCATAGGAATATGGGTCACCGCAGGTTAATCTAAATGGAAACCGAGGGGAAGATTGACGTCCAGAGTAGTTGAAGTAAAGTTTATTATTTATTTACAGTTTTTGAGGAAACCATAGGCTGAATTGAGAGAAATTTGATAGCTGAAAAGTAAAGTGGAATTCGCTATCATTTCCTCGCGATGGTTAGGACCAAACCATCTCAGAAAAAAAAGTTTTTTTCCCAAATACTGCCTCAAATTGACAGAATTTAGGTTAGATTGCAATCGGATACACATTCGTGTGTGAGAATTAGTTTTCCCGAGTGACAAACTTAGCACAAGAGGGCGCAAGTCAAAACGTATTAATGAACATTTTAGAAGGCAGGGCTTACAACGGTAGCCTTGCTTTGAATGGAGAAAAAATGCAGATTAGTAGGGCAAATTGATGATGGGATTGTTCAATTGATGATATTTTGGAAATTTTGAAAATTGGTTGTTATTCTACCTATATTTTTTTCGAATGACAAATCTGCGATTGCCCCATAGCCATATATCTTTCTTAAGAATTACTCTGATTGTGTGCCAAATGCCATGCTTGTATCTTCAATGGCACAATTCCCCCACATATTTCCCACTAGATGCCTGTGCACAGTTTTCTCAAAAAGTATATCTACTGAGTCGAAATTTTGACAGGATAGTTTTTTAATCATCTGCTTTGGGTTTATTGCATTGTTGACAGAAATACATTTCTTTGCAAATGGTATTTATTACCGCTAAATTGGAAGTCTGGGAAATGACTGAACCATTGCTTTCAGTTTAAACTGCTCGCTATATTGGTTCACTCCCCTGCAAGTCTGGCAAGCATCTCTCTCCCTGGCAAATCCCCCCCCCCCCTCCCCAGCCAGAATCCTTAGCCATCTTCGTGCGTGCACCGTCGCGTCAGTTATTCCTCGCGGTGATAATCACCGAACCATGAGCAGAGCATTAATCGCTTGGTTGGCTGCGCCGATATTATGAGAACGGCAGCGAAGATTTGAAGTTGTATTGGAGATTTTCAACAGCGAGTCAAAGATTGATGATGCTGTTAACCTCTGCTCGTAAATCACAAGGGGGGAAATATTTTATCCCATAAAAAGGAATTATGTACTGATGTCGTAGATGAGCAACACATGCTCGAAATGAGACCATACGGACTGCAGTATGTTACAGAATGGTTATATATAGGCTATGTGAGATAAATAGTAATTTGATGTCTAGTTATTACCTCCACCAAGGAGGTTATATTTTCATTGGCGTTGGTTGTTTGTCGATTGGTTGGTTGGTTGGTTTGTCTGTGAACAGGATAACTCAAAAATTTATGGACGGATTTTCATGAAATGGTTTTTAAGGCTGGTCCTTGGTACAAGCACAAATCGATTAGATTTTGGAAGTGATCCGGATCTGGGTCTGGATGCAGGATTTTTTTAAAGGATTCTTCACCATTTTGTATTTGAGAATGTGCTGTGTGTAGAGATCATGAACCTTTGTGTGCAGTTGAGCAGCTTCGTGTTCGTGCACTGACCCGGTTACCCCATATGCCTTACCACCCATTTAATCTAACCACGCAGGTCAATGGACTAGACCATGTTATACAATGGGGGAGTGGAGAGGTAGACCGACACAGACATGATATACATGTAGACTACAAAACGTTTGAGTTTCAGGATTACAAAGCGGCCAATATTATTATTTTTCGATAAATTCAGAATATGAGCACTCCTGTTGATATTTAAAATGTGCCATAAAATATGGAAGTCCAGTGGATATGCGACTACTTCTTTTCGGTGTATACTGACGATATGGCGGGGAAAAGTTCAGCCATGGCGAAGGTTTGCGCTCTCCGAGTGCTTTGTAGTTGTTGAAAATTAAATTTCTCATAATGTGCCCGTATCTTTTGAACCTGTGTAATCACAAGAAACTACAAGTTGAGATCTTCACATTCATTTTACGATAAGGATGTATTTTATTAATCAAATATTTTTCACTTTGTTTTTAAACTTTTAATACTCAGTGTTGTGTGTCTCCCTCTCGATAGCTCGCTCGGTGAGGTCGTGGTGTGGACATCTGCACTAGAGAAGGAGCAGGAGGTGGGGTCGAGAGTCCACGAGTGATTTTTTTTTTTTTCCACACGGAGGTAAACACACACTGAGCATACAGTAAAAAACGTCGGTGAATGGCAAAACCTAATTTGATTTATATCACCCCGACGCAAAATTCCATCTTATAATGATGTATTTTATTGCATGTACGTCCTAGGCATCCAAGGTCCACTTCCAGCACTGGCAACACTACACTGTAAAGCTAGACTAAGATTTTTTCTAACCTGCCAAACTGTTCCACTTAGGTTTCATAAGTATGATTTTTTTCCACGGGCTCAGTGTTGCACTCAGTGAATCATTGATTAAATTCCAGGTTTCCAGAAAAAAATTGCCCCAAATACTGGAATAATAAATGAAACGAGATTAAAAATTAACGATCGGTGTACTGGCTAGTTTGTACCCAGGTCTAACCCAGGGGTATCTCAGCTATTAACAATACCTTCTTGTGTGTCAGGTTTGCAGAGAGAAGCAGTCGGGTCAGCTTGGGGTATAAAGCGAGCTCATGATTTTACCCAAGTCCTCGATTTAGAATACTCCGTCCCGGCATTTCACATATTGGCACCGATCGATGGTGTGTGTCCACCCCCAGGGCTGATGCACCGTCCTCGTTACTTCGCTAGCCCGTTCCAGACGTCGAGAAAGAGAGAAAGAGAGACGGAAAAAATGGATTGATGTCATATATTCACCTGGTGTGTTTGATCTGAGGAGGAGAGCCTCGTCTTTCGACTGGGTATCCTCAGGCAAGACTCGCGAGGTTTCCATTTTTGCAGTATCCCTTGGCCTCTTCTCACACTGTCATTTTGGTTGTACCTGCCGGCAGCGGTTGCGGATCGATCCATCACAACTATAACACACCGGAGAAGGAAGTTTACGGACAAGACAAATAGCCCACAGAGACTAAATGGAATTGACACGCTGAATATGTAATCTATATTATGCTGGGCTCGAGGTGGTATCCTCGAGGTCACCTCTCGTGTGTAGAAAGTTGACTTGATTAACCCACTTGCTGTGAAGTTTGATAGAATTAGTGTCCAACGGACAGCTCGACGCTGGAGGTCAAAGTCGAGAACCTTGTAACTCTTTGTTCTATTTAAGGCTTTAAATAATCTGATGACGTTCTCTTCTTTTACAAAGACGAATTCGCTAAAGCATCTTCTATTTAATTATGGAAACTTATTTCGCTCTCTGAAAACATCTGACGTCATCATGTAAGTAAAGGAATATCAAGGGGATGGGTGGGTGGGTGTGTACAATCATTACATTCACTGTGTGGACTTCCGAACAAATTTGTCCACATGAACCAGCTAGCAGCGACGTTGTGTGGACTTGCCCACGTCCACATAGTGTTTCCCCCCTTTCGAACACAGGTTTAGAGACATTTGGGGTTAGGTTTATCTGTGGCAAAACTGAAGAAAAACACTAAAGGGAATCATAGAACAAAAATTGGGTTGAAACAGTTGTCACAATGTGAGCAAAATGAGGGTTTTTTTTAAAGTTTTTTTCTTAACTACACCAAAACAAAGGAATGTCCACACTACGTATGTAACGTAAACATGTGTGCTACTGCGTGTGTTTATTAAGCAAACGTCTACCAATGTAGGCGCTCAACTTGCTTCACATGATTATTATCACTGCTAGTCAAGCTCAAGAAGCATTTTTCTTAAAGCCATCTCAGATTAAACTGAGGAGTATACAGCTCGATGTTTCTATTTCTGCATGGCTTATTTGGAATTAACACGTCTCTATCCCTCACATCATTTTACTTATAGCCGGAGAGAAGTAATAAATGGAAAAAGGGTGTTACCCAAGAAAGTTTTTTGGGCACCACAATGTCTCTGGTTGGACTCGAACCCACAATCTCCGGCCTTAAAAATACAAGATCTCGAGTTTGACACACTATACCACGGCGCGGTAAACGACCTTATGGACACTCCTATTTGCGAGTAACATAATTTGGTTTAAGCCCAGCAACGGCATCTTGACGCTAATGAAAAACAATTAAACAAAAACAAACAAACAAGCACCTCACCGAAACAAACAAACAAACAAAAGTTTACAAAATAGTTTGACGTACCAAACCAATCGGAACGGCGCGCACCACCTAATAGGCCATATCAAGCAATATTACGCATTTTGGTATAGACCTCATTTTGATCTACGTAGGGCCGTTCCAGAGAAGTATTTCGCATTGAAATGATAATTGTTAATGGTAAGCAGTAAAAAATCAAATGACTTTATACATTTTAATTTCCATCACTTTTTGGTGATCAATTACATGTAATACTTGTATAAGCTTTTTGTTAGTGTTACCGCA
The DNA here is from genome assembly GCA_029964075.1 of Patiria pectinifera. Lineage (NCBI taxonomy): Eukaryota > Metazoa > Echinodermata > Asteroidea > Valvatida > Asterinidae > Patiria > Patiria pectinifera. Next base: position 15,324,014 of record CM057142.1, on the reverse strand, counting down.
AATTAGCCGCCATTAATCAGCCGCTAAATGTTGACATAGGAATCCTGCCTTTTTTTAAACATGAAATCCTGCTATACTCCTTGACACTAATCCAGTGGCGCCGCTGTAAATTCAAATCCAGACTAAAACGTCTGATAAAAATCCACAGAATTTCCTGATTGTGATGAATTCCCCGACTAAATGACTGAGTTAATGCGCATAATGTAGCCATTACCTTCACTAATTTGTCGTCTATGTTTATTCCACCGTCTCGATGATAATCTTTTGATGCATTGTGAAAGGTTCAGCTCGTAAATCAGAAAGAAACTAACGAGAAAGCTCTGAAAGGTGCCATCATTTCAACCGGCGTCTTATGAAATGACATGAAGTGTCGTATGGCGACGGGGCGAAGAACTTCTAATAACCTTTAAGAGTTGACAGTCCGGAAAATGTTGCCGTTTTTTGTTGAAAAAAAGTGCCAACCACTCAATGGAAGAAGGCCTGTAGCTAAAGTTGAACAACATAATTTACCACAGGCGTGAAATGAAGCCTGATGTATTACCTCAGACATATTGAATGCGGTACATGTTTTTTTCTTAAAATGGCACATTGCTGATTTTCGAGTTGGCCCTTTGGGATTAATGCCGAATACCCTTCGAAAAATGAATCTTGTTACTATTGTCGCTCTCTGAATGCGAGAAATTGTCTCAGTCACTGTTCTTACAATCGCAGGCAGTGATTTTCTTGAACAAGAAATAGAATGAAAGTTGCCGAAAGAAATATACTTCACGAGACTATTTTCGTGTTTCCAGACTTATTAAGAAATATCTCAAGGCGCTTTACGTGTTCATCTGGCCATGAGATGAGTTTATCTGCAGCAGTTTGTGATCGGGGGGGATCTATTCTCGAACCTCGCAGGTCCCTATAAAAAATTATACTCATTAAGGGAGGGAACGGTTATTGTAAAGTGTCTTGCCCAAGGACAACATCAATCAGGTCCTTTTATTATCACAGCTGTTTTGGTTTAAAAGGTGCAACTGAGGATAATTACATATTTTTTTTACTGGCAAAAACAGACAACCAGCATTTCGACATGACTATTTTTGCAAGGGTTTCGAGGGCTCTACAACCATTTGTGAATGACTGAATATTGCTTGAGCGATATTATATTTGCCCCTCTAGTGTTGTAATGAATTTCTCGGGAAGTGAATATTATGTATTCCTCATTGAGAATACAATGCAACACGGTAGGGTGTGTGCACTGATGATGTGAAATGATATGATCCACTCTGGCGATATTTTGTAGATATTAAAGTTCGTGGGGTCACTGCACTATTCCTTGTGGACGTGTTTTACAAATTAGGCAGCTGACGGAACTCAGCCTGCACATGATCAGAATGCATGAATACGGAAAGTAAACTACTGTCCCGAGGCTATCATGGAAACACGAAGACATACTACATTTCTGAATCAACCATGAGAATATAATTCTTTACAAACAAGAAAATCTTTATTTGACATTTAATTAAAGTCACAGGTGAACCACCTGTTTGAACGAGACGGGACGATCAAATCCAGAAAAGTAACAAACTGTTTGTATTATTTAAAAAAAAAAAAATTACGCAAGCTAATTAATTATGAAATTCTACTGCTGAGATGAAATGATATTGGTTGTGTAATTTGTTTTCAAGCCATCAATCGACAGCTGATTCTATCTTTCGAGAGTCAATTTCACAGGACACGAGCCGACTCCCGTGTTCCTTTCACTGCAAAATTTGCCAAAGCAACGCCTCGAAAAAAGACCAACGGGTAAAAGAGAATTGATCCTCGTGTATATGTGATGTAGATTAATGAGTAACTCAATATCCTTTAATTGGCTATTCTCGTGTGGCTAGTGATATTAACGACACGGGGCGTAAGTGTCTGCAAACCCAAGAGCGTCCCAAGTCCCAGTACTAGAAGTACCGCACCATTACAGTAATGAACACAGGCAGGCTGTCCAGCACAATTTTGAATTAAAAGCATCTTCTGGTGATGCAAGACAGCAAGAGCGCGACACTGAGAGAGTTAGCAGAGAGCAAGTGAGAAGATTGTGAATGCAGTGACCGGAGTGAAATCTCCCTGGTACTCCAGAGAGTTCGTCGGCGGTGCGCTACGACTTGCCTCGGGCACTTGTTCGGTACCTCACCACGCCAAAAATAAGAAAGAGCGCAAACCCTATGACGCACGCGTATAGATATGTAATTATCAGCGTGTTGATTTGCTCTTAAAAAGTGATTATTGATCGATGTAACTTCTTTGATAGAGAGAGAGAGAAAGAAAAGGTACTCGACGCAAGACGAGGGAGAACACTGAAGTGTAACTCTGTACGGAAAATTGATGTACATCGACGAGGAATATGCTGTATCAGATGTCACTGTTACCTGCAATTTGCTTTAGTATCAGGAACACTTATTTTGTGTGTGCCCAATATAGATTCGTATATTTTTACAGAAATGTTACCCTTCGTTTCTGATTCGTTCTAGATTTGAAATTGATTGTTTTCTAATTGATGAGCCAACAGCGCAGCGATCACTTTCTCTCACCCACGGGGAAACGCAGATTGACGCGGTTATTCCCAGCAGTGTTGTTTATTAATACTTAATAGCGGGCTTCTCAGGTGTCTGTTCCCCGTGATCGACTCAGGTGGACGGTCACCCGGGTATTGTCAACAAGTCATCAGTTACGGTCAGTTCTTGGCCGGCTCTCGCCTGGGTAGGTAGTCTCCGCCCATTTTACCAACCAATTACATGTACATTGCATTTAGCCATACACAAATGCGTCAGTAGTAGGGTGCTCATCACTCACAACTAATCCATTCATTTCGAATGCACAATTATTTTCACTCGGTAAGTTAGTGATGACGAGTTAAATAAAAAAAAGTTGACGACATAAACGAATAGTACCTTTAAAAAAAAATGCAGTCACAAAGGGTAGAATTTTAGAGCACGCGGAAAGGGAAATGTCCTGTGAACTATGCGGTTGATGCGCATCACGATCCGACTGACACATCTCAAGCTGCAGCTCAGAACTGAATGGACGTCGAGAATCTGTATCTGTTGCAATACAAAATGTACAAGTATGTCGTGCACCCGCCTATGCGATTTCACTGACAAAGTACATGTATGTTGCGTAAGGATACATAGTCATCATCTTCGTAAAAGTTCGAGGCATATTCTGATCCACGGGGGCAGGACTTAGGACGCCGTTTTGTTTCCGCACTGACACATAGCTGTGGGGAAGACCCTTGTTTTCCTTCTTTTTTTCTCTTTTATTTCCATTGAAAGCTTAAACTCCATAACGTTTTCCTTATCGGACAGATAGATTTGTAAAGACTGTCTTGTGTGGTCGATTGTCCCCATTGCTACTCTGTGTGCTTGCTGCACCATAAGGAACCATGTGTACAAAGCGATGTCTACAATTCTACATGGAGATACAGATTTCGGGATGTGTGTGTATTCGTATGGATGCGGTGACATTATTGTGTCTGTCGCAAGAACGGTTTTTGATTTTGTCTCTGGATCGGACATATCACAAAAGCACCAACTCCAAATTTACGGTGCTACTGAGTCTTCCGTTTATAATATAAATGGATTCTGACTATGTAACTTTATAATGGTTAAAATGCACGCTCGCTGTCAATTCTAAGTGTCACATGCTGACACTGCATTCTCCCATTATGCAAAAAAACCCAGTATATATCCACCTCGATGAAAAGAAATCACGTGACAAATCTGGACATAATTCATTGTAAGAATTTCCCCAGCCGAACAAGAATGTATTTCTATACTCTTCCAAATTATACCGCGTAATTTGATTATATTTCCAGCGATGGACCCTTGGAATAATAGTCCTTTCAAACTCGCGCTCGATAATTTCAATATTAGCGTGGGTTTCGTGCTTCGCGTTGGTGATTCTTTGCACGGTTTGTCAATTGCAGTCACACACGGTCGGGCATTGCACCTCCCGTAGGAGTGTAAAGTCTTGCCTTACGAAAGTCTCGCTGTTATATCCGGAAAAAAAGCTATTTTATTAGTGACTGTTGTATGCTAATCACGTCTCTCCATGATTTGCGCTTTGTGTCGTGCTGCAGAGGACGCCATTTGCCCGATGCTCTCCGAAATATGAAAATTTGACTCCCGGTATGAAAATCAGGGCCCAATTCCATGGCTCTGCTTACTGTTAGCGAAAAAAAACTGCTTACTATAGCAGAAAATCCCGTGCTTACGGTAAGCGTATTTCACGGGTTAGCGAAGAATTTTGGCTTTTGCGCATGCGCATACATACCGTAACTAAGGATTATGTGCTTACAGGCATGACAGAGTAAGCACAGAATTTTTATGCTGACGCGGTATTAGCACAAAACGGTGATCGTAAGTGCGGAATTCTGTAGTTAACAGAGCCGTGAAATTGGGCCCTGAGTACTATGGCAGATAGGTGATGGGATTGAGTCTTTGATGATACAAGCATTGAATTTGGCACACAGTTAGGTAAAAGTATGTCATGAGAAAGATGTTAAGGCCATCGCAAGTTTGTCCTTTAAAGGGTAACAAGCAATGGCAGCCATTTTAAAATGTTTTTAAATTGCTTGTTATTCTACCTATATTTTACGGACAAATCTGCGATGGCCCACAGCCAAATATCTTTCTCATGACATACTCTGACTGTGTGCCAAATTCCATGCTTGTATCAACAAAGGCAAAATTCCCCCAAATATTTCCCCTAACTCAAATCCTCACACGTGACCTGTCACTCTCCAGATTATCTTCACTTACGAGCTCGCCATCCTACAACCAATGAGTCCGTTTTTACAGAGTCAACATGTCATACCCCTGGGTCAGGTTCGATCCAGATCCGGGTCTGAGTTGACCAGACTTTTCCGGATCAAAACATCACTTCTCTTAAGCCCCTGTCACACCTTTGCGTATCCTAATTCCTTATGAGTTCCTTATCAAAAATTTCAATACGCAGCCGTACGCTCAATTAACGTCGAAATGTTTTGATCACTTTGACTTATGTGCGACGCACATCTAGCGTACAAGTAACGAATTCAGCGCATCCATTGCGTATGAGATGCGTATGAGTTGCGTATGCAGTGCACAACATTATTTTTCGGGCTGCGAATAGGTCAGTATGCAGTGCGCATGCCGAGCGTATTCCGGACGCACCCGACTTATGCCGACCGCATGCTTGACGCACTTCTGAGCGTATTCCCGCCGCATTTCCGCCGCTCGCCGTTCAGCGTGCGTTGCATCTGCGCTGCAAGTACGCTATGTATACGTCCAATACAGGCGGCTCATATGCTGACGGGGTGCGTCACGAACACATAGCGTACTCGTAACGCACTCGACCGATGCGGGACCGATGCGCTGCGTATTTATAACTTATGACCTGCGCAACAGCGTACGCAGCGTAGTTTTGTGCATGCCCAAAACTATCCTGCGTACTGGGCCGTACCATGCGTATATCTGCGTACATAAAACCTACACAAAACGATAGAGATGCATATGAGGTGCGTATTGTGCGTACGACTGCGTATGAAAAAAATGTCAATGCGCAACTCATAAGGAATTAGGATACGCAGAAGTGTGACAGGGCCCTAGTAACTTTTTTCCGGGCCATTTGACTCGGAAGTGTCATTTTGACATGACAGATTGTCATTTTGACTCAGAGGAGCGTCAGGTCAAAGTCTGACGCGGATTCAGCGTCGATTTTGACCCGGAACTGTTTGAAAGTGTGCCAATGTACTTTGTTATAAACACACAGTAATTCCCTCAGTGCTTTGAATCGTTATTTTTTCTTTGAGTGTTTGGCACGCTGAGTAAATGTAGCGTGTTATTTAAGAGCCAGACAGTTTCATTTTCAAGAGCCAACCAGTCCATGAGTCACTTCTTAAGAGCAGGACAATTGCTGAAAACTTAATACAAGCTCGTCTCGCACATTTCTCCGCGAGTAAAAGAACATGTGCATGTTGGATGCGTTCAAGTGATGTGAGTCGGCTCCGCTCGGGTGTCTGTCTTTCCTTGCCTCTTCTCCCATCTCGTGTTATTTGCATCTTGCGCTGCCAAACATCGCTATATATACCTCCTCGCGAAGTACTTGAGCCCGGCCGATTCAGTGTCCGTGGCCAAGTCTTCGGAGCGTGGATGGCGCCATCTTGTCCGCTGGCAATGGCCAAGGGCCGCATCGAGGAAACTTACGCGAGTTGAAAGATGATGATGAGCAAAAATTATCTGCACATGTATTCCGTGTTTGTTCAATTTGGGAAGGATTATGCCAAGTCGTGCATATATCATGTGGCCAGAACGGTTTCATGGCGTATTGCTTGCTCGTTTTGTCGTTTATGTTGTTTTTTTAAGTGTGTTTTCCCCCTTCATTTTGAGCTGTTTTCCCTGTCTCGTCTTGAACTATATTAATCCCCACATAATAGTAAAGATAAATCATGAAATTTTGGGTTAAGTACTGAAAATATCAAAAGCGTGGATGGTGAAAATAGGTAGTGGCTAATCTGTGTCGAAGACTGGGATGATATCAATTTAGGTTTTGCAAAAAGAAAACTGCAATATTTTTCCGCCCTTAAAATATGTTGATGAGCAATTGCAAGCGTACAAAGAACGTCAGTATTCCGAATTGAGACTGCACTCACATGTCAATGAAAATGTCAAAAGACTCTTTTTCGCCTGTAGAAATGTTTCTGCGTGGAAAATGAGGGGGGGGGGGTTGCTATCTCATTATCTATTCCCTTGCTCTCCCTGCCAAGGTTGGAGAATAAATCCCCTTACTCTAGGGCACTATAAAGCACTATTTTGAGCCGATTTTACATTTGTCCTGTACTTTACATAAGGCACTGCACTGTAGCCCCACTCGTTGTTTGTCACTTTCTGCAATAAAAAATACTGTCCATGCCCCTGCCTAGCTGAATTCGATAATCATGGCAATATTGCATCAAACTTTCCCCTTCGCTTCGAGTCATGTAATATTGTACCCATGATGAGTTGCAAGATCAGAATGTACATTTTGATTGACCGGCTTTTATCAGGTGAATTGTGATTGAGCTTGAAGTTCCCCCCAAACGTGGATTACTTTAAATGTATATTTCATTCCCGGCGGAAGTAAACGAGCGGGGAGTTCATCTGCAACCTCGCCTCAAAAAACCCAATACACCTGGTTCGCCCCAAGAGGGGCCTCTGAGAACGAGAACACCGCGGACTGATATATGTGCATGTAATGCAGTATATAGCTGCCCCGATGATGTATCATTCCGCATGGCCGTGCTGCGTATTATAGACTCCACATGGTTACCAAGATCCGTTGTAATTAGTTCCCCGAGGCACTACCGGGGAAACTAGCCCTCTTACAGGGGAAGAAATCTCATCTGTCGTCGGCGCAGACAGGCAGTGTTTCACCGCTCTCTCCGGCATCGTGCATCAAGAGACAGTGTCCTTGTCAGCAACTTACCAAACCGTTCGACAGGAACACCCGACAGCAACCTCGCACAAAAACGATCTTTTACTTTCCTTTCAAACACTTCCCCCCGTCAACTCGAGACGAAGCTGGCAAGTTCCCACTCCGACCCTCGCGCAATTCCTGCAGCAGTAATTGTCCTTCTGTTCATCAACCACACGATAATCAATTGTCTTTTTTTCCTCTCTTGTAGTAAACTCTCTCTTTCTCCCCACAGTGTCGCGAATCACTCGTCTTTTTGACGGTCGCATCCGTCAGATATCGAAGGACTGGCACGGCCTGAGGCCGGGACCGAGGCCGTACAGTGGTCGACGGTATATCTCAAGAACCAGCGGCTTTGGGATCCTGTAATTTGTTTAATCAAGTAATGCTGGATCGGATCTGCTGATTATTCCACAGTAGCTGCCAATAATTTGACTTCACTAGCAATTTCTCAAACCGTCGATATATCCCTTTACGTTACGGTCAAGGAATTATATATGACCGTAGAGAAAAAATGTGTTTTTTTTTATATTTCAATCCCCAAGAACCATGAAACTTTTGTATGTATTCCAATCGCCAAACATCAGACGGCAACAAATCTTGGGAACACTTCAGGTACGTTATTCTCGAAATCATCACATTTGTACAGCGCGGACATCATAAATATTCAGTCGAAGAAATTTACCATTCTCTGTCATTATCACGGCTAAAAACGTTGTTTCTCGACTTACGGCAACATGTGCATATTTTACACACCACAAAATTATGCATGCACGCATATTAAACAAATGATCAAACAAGTCTAATTGGTCAAACAATACGCCTTTAAAACTAATCAAGTACCTGCTTTTTACATAATCATTCACGTCGCACTAAAGGAAAACACAAGGATCCCTCATTTTGACAGCAATTCAGAGAAACCTATACGAAGCTTGGTACATGTACTTTCAATAATTGCTTCGCTGTAGTTCAAGCTCCTTGTAGGGGCATAATTATGGAAGGCAATGCACTTAGGCAGATGGGTAAGTATTCACCGCTAGAGGGGGCACTTGGTACTAGCGACTCGAATGAATTTGATAAATACCTGCCAGCATTGTGTATAATGTGTACAGTGTAGGTAATGTGTCGATGTGTCTTGCTAGCAGGCGTTTTTGGAGGTAGTGTTGCAACACGAACTGATATCATATCATTTCATCTTCGGAGGCGGCTTTTGGCGCCGTTTTGTCCCATCCGAGGTTGAAAATCTAATGATGTTGAATTTGTTGAAGGAGATCAGCGATGTATACAACTATCTTATCACGAGTGTGATGGAGCCTTGTTAAGCTCCTTCTCATGGCGGTGTGGCTGCAATGCCTCATGAAGAAATACTGTTGAAACTAAAATTAAACATCTGTTATTTATTTTGGAACACTCTGCTTAAATCAACCGGGCAATTCCGTGAAGAATTTTTGAAGGATTTTGTGAAGAATTTTGAGAAGTCCGCAATAGTAATTAGTTGGTCTTTGCTCTTTGGTTTGGGTCCTTCAATTGAAACGTGAAGTGTCATCCATAGGCCCTGTGCACAGTTGAGTTGAAAGGCACTGCACTGACAATCGTCAGCCACTTTGTAGATTATTTAAAATACGTATATTGGTACTTAACGGCGCCAGTGAGTCCTTTGCAAGTGCAACTGCGCTTTTGTCGAGATGACAATTCCGTGCATGGAGCTATTGTTATTCATTGATGAAAAAAAGGCAAAATCCCACATAACAAAACAAACTGTTCAGTTTCGCACAGGACGAAAGCAGAAATAAAGCAATCATCGTATCATGCAGTATTGGATCTGGAACTGGGTAGTCATTCGAATCCGGGTAACGGATGTTGAGAATCGTTTTACGTGTATTGCTTTTAAGTACATGCTGTAGTTCAGTATATATTTGCACAGCTTCTATATTCTTTTCATGTATTTTACCTAGATTGTTAATGATTACGACTGTTATTTTGTTATCTTGTTGTTGCTTTTAATTATTAATCATAATCGATGGAAACAAAACCATATGGGGAAAAATACTGACCAACTCCGCACTATAACTAAATTCAAACGAATAGGTATAAGCACAAATGACTGTCGAGCGTTGCAGTCCTTTTCTTGATGCTTTCCCGAATGGTGTAGCATAGCATATATATCGACTTTCTTTATATATGTCTTTGTAAATGTTAGTAATTCTGCCATAAGAAAAATTGCTACAGCTAACAATAATTATTAAGGCTGTCGAAAAAAATCCAGGTTTTGACATTTGCAAAGGAGCTCCCCCGGATAGAGCAGTCGTTCAAACTGCAAGCGGCTGTTGTGTTAATTTGGAGGGGAGACAAAAGCAGCAGTTTCGGGTGGAGATCCCGCGAGATTGCCTGCCGCACTCTGAAGTAAATATTATGATAAATTGACAAATAACAGAAGAACTGCACACGCTGGAGCCATCTTGTAATCAGCCCTCAGTCTATACGCACACTGCACAGGCCGCGTGGTTATTACAAAGGGCGCCTTAGGCACTGGTGACGTCATCATGACTCAGAACAGACAGCTGACAATAGTAATGAGGTGCCCGATCGATACCAGGCGCATTCCATGTGGTTTTATTTCATGTGCACTGAGCTTGAAGTGAAATTTGCTTTCCTAGAAATGGACGGTGGATTTTAAAGATCACAGGATCATTTGCGTTTCATTGCTCAAAATCTTAAGTAGGGTGCACGGCAGCTAAACCTGTTGAGGTTTCAGCTCAGTGGATACTAAACATCTTGACAAAACGGGGGAACCTATAAGCACGATTGTTTGGTGTTGTATTTAAGTGGATCCCGTTGCTAGCTCTTCCAATCCAAAAGATGCTCTTTCATCGGGACAAAATTCTCATTCAGCCAGTTTGTGTTTATGATGTTGAGATCCAAGTGGATGGGTACTTCTCGCAGTATTTAATGGACATTTTCAAATTTATTCTAAAAAAGGTGTGCCCACGGGCATATTTTTTTTAAAAATCACCAGTAACTATTGTTTTCCATGTCAGATGGAATGATTTCAGGTGTATTTGGTACAAGTCATATATCTTCACTTTGAGCAAAGTTTTTCTCATTAAATCTATAGTCTCAATTCCTGGTACTTTTCAAAGTTTCTGCCTACCTTTAAATTTTGCCTGCGACCAACACAGAAAACACAAAGTGGGTAATTTGACTCAATATCGTAATAATTGAGTCATTTTGTCCGTGAAGTGAGACACTTTGAGCCAAAGTGTGTCACTAAGGACAAAGACGTAACCACATACAGGTTTAAGAAATTCAAAATCAGTCTTATTTGTCAGTACAACTTTCTGCACAACGCGGTACGTCCATAGTGAAGTGGTGGGTTTTTGAATGATCGAATCTTGCCGAGAACTCAAGGGTTTTAAACTAGTTCAACCGAAAACATGTCGGTGGCTTTGTCGCCGATAATGGACCTCGCCTTCGGCTTGATCCATTATCGGCACGGAATCTGACAAGGGTGTGACGGCCTGGCGTGTTTACCACGCGTGCGATGTAACGGTATGCAGTATACACTGTGTTGCTGTTTAACCGCGTTGTGCCACTTTAACGCACAATTTTTAAACGGTTTGGTCATGGTCAGTTCGATCAGTCCGAAAAAAATACTCTGTGATTTTGTCGGTGCATGTTTAATTGTGTTCGTGGTGATGCAGACACCACTTTGTAATAGTTCATCTATATTTTTTGAGGGAAATTCTGTTTTAAAATTGTGCATCAAGTTTTGAATCATGATGAGATGGTGAATTTATCTCAGCATCCCTTCCAGTTAAGTCCTGTTTTGACTATGACATGGGTTGGTATTGCTCCAATAATTTCAAAACAGCCGCGAAAACCACCTTCAAGATGAGTAACCACACTATACGGTAAAGCAAATTATACCGAGACTTAACGAGACATTAAGGCCTTGGGAATGCGCCCAGTTGGGCTACAAAACGCGTTTTAAACGCAATGATATTAAATGGAAAGAGCATTTTATAACTGGAATATAAACCTCCACACAACCATCCTTTAAAAACAGGGACTTTTTGTGTTATTCTTGCGAGAACGAATTTCGGGGTATTTTGTCTCCGAAAATGGTCGCTTTCTGCGGACGTGTAAGAAACAGCATTTGTGTATTAGCGCTGCGTATAATTTATGTGACACACACCGTGTTTCGTACATTGAATGAAAACAACAGAAATACGTGGGCGTTCTCCATCGCGTCCGATGTAAACAACCGGTTTAGGTTGACATTAGGTTAGTCTCCTTCAACTATAGACCTTCAAAATAGTATAAGAAAACAATCTAACACATGGAATTAACGGGGATTTCTGGCCGTAATGCCCCTTTAAGCACGACTTTCATCGTAGGAGCAAACCCCTCTTCCTATCCTCCGATCCGTGACGAATTCACAGGAACGAGGATGAAAGATTATATAAGGATTAGGCAGGATTTGCTATATTGGTGTACAGCGGGATGAGCTGGATAAGCCTTTTTATATCAGAGGACTCATCTCCACTCACAGTCGCGTCAGCTGGCACAGCGACTGATTGAAACAAATGAAAGGTCTTGATGGTTGAGTTGCCCAATGGAACATTTGGGCGTTGGATAACATTACCGTTCGAAGAGAACTGTTGAGATGTACATTATTTGATCAATATTGCCATATTTTATGGCAATAGCAGCTATGTTAGGTTTAAAAAAAAATTGACTGTGGGTTATGAATTAGGGTAATTTTGGTTGGACACACTTGGATTTAAGTCATAGTTAGTATTGCCCTTACTTGGAAATGCTTATTATTTTTACCAATGCTCTTTTACCAATACAGACATAGATCTCCATTTACCGTCTTTAAAATCCGACATATTTACCAGCGCCTTGAGTACCTAATTGGTGGTAGATACGTGCGCCATATAAGACTCCGGTATCAATCTACTGTATTTTTGTTTGCAATCTGAGAATGTGCTGAATGCAGAATAGCAGATTGCCATCAAGTTTTCTTCGTCAGGACAATTTTTTTTGACCGTCAAGAACGCACGAAACAGTTTTAAACAAACCTGTTTACACATTTTATAAACATGAACCCAGCCCCGCAACCCGTGCGCTCGCTCCGGTCGCTCCATCAGAGAAGAAAACCCACAAATCCATCTGAATCTCGGATTCTTCATTTTGATCCAGCGGAACTCTGACTATACACAAAGTCTCCGTCGATTTTTCTATATCCCTGCACATAAATAAGACGCGCGGTTCCCCCGCCCGATCAATCAACGCGCATTCATTTGTTAACCATCGCGACACAGCATAGCAGAGACGCTCGTAGCAGAGGCGACGGGTCGCGGCATCGTAATGACAATCAAACGGGTATCAATCAACTGGTGGGAATCTGCGGTGCCCTGCTCTCTCGTCTTACTGCTTGCAATCACGCTAAATTGCCCGGCCGTTAAGTAGAAATATTCTCGCGCGTTTCTTCTTTCTTTCGTTTCTCCTCCCGATCTTCGGTTACACGGGGAAGATTCAAACAGAACATTAATTTGTGGATGAGTGGGCTGGAGATTGCAAGAAACCCGTGAAACGTGAGATCGGTGCGATTTGAAATATAGTTTTGACGAGTTCCATCTTCGGCATGTTTCGCTTTTATATCGAATGTGTATCTCGTTAACTTTGGGTTTAGCCGAGAAAATTGAAAAGTTGTATTTCTTGCACTAAATATTTTGAGTTTCTTCATGTAGTAGATCCAGGCTTTTATCTGGAATTTGGCAACACTGTAATCTTCTTGCTGGCAATCTGTAAGGGACAACACTGTTTGTACTGTTTGTACTGTTTGAATCTATTAAGTATAAGCATGCAAAAATCTGGTTGTGAATCGTTCTTTAGAAAAAGCCCCCTTTTTCAAGTTTTACCTGTGCAAATAAGATTAGCCTTTACAGGTGAATTCCCTGCACGTAAATGCTGGAAATGGCTTGGGGGCAAGTGCATGTTTAGACAGAGACAAAGTGACAGTCTCTCATGAAATTAGCAACGGCGATTGTGTGGCAGCAACACTACCCAACCACACACCCGGCACTCTCTATGTAAATAAGCAACTCCGCTGAGCATGCGCACGGTAGAGCCAGCCAATTTGGAAGTCCCCGCAATGAACCAGCTGCTTCTCGCGCGTCGCACCGGTCGCCCCCAAAACGAAATTAAAGCTGGCTTTTGTCAAAATAATAGCGTTAATATCGACAGGCCTGCACGGTAAGTGTCCACGTCATGTTCGGCCCTCGATCATGCTAATGAGATGAAACTGGCTCAGGGTACTTTACACAAGCTTTTAATATTTCTCGCTTTCTGGTCGTAATCCTGACGTGACATGTGTTGGCGGTATTTCTTTTTTCATCCTCTTCCGAAGATGGTTTACGGAGATTGGGTAAAGAGGATTTGGCAGGTCTGCCTGCGTGCGTTGCCAGTGGAGAATTAGACACATCTCCACTGACAGCTCACCTGTACCACTCTACAATAAGATAGCGGCGGCTTTGTATAGCCAGACCGAGCGGAGGAGCGATGGCGAACGAAAGCGAACAACAGCCCTCTCTGACTAGCGAGCTGAACACATTGCGAACGGACATAAACAATCTCATTTCTTCCATCGCTTTGTTGACTCGACAAATTTCACAGGTTGGACGATGTTTTTGCAGTATTATTTGAGGAGTTCTGTTTTTGGTCATTTTCGGAGGAAAATGTAAACAAAACTCGTATAGTGTTAAAACTCGTAACAGCGTTAAAATGTTTTTTTTCTCTTTCATTTTCCTTTTTTTTCTTCTAATTCCGCTGCGTCTACGGATGAGGAAGTACAAAGCCCTCAAACAAGTTTCAATCAATCTCGTTTGATTGTTTCTTGACAATTTCTCTCTTTCTTGTCTTTACAGCAACGACCCATCCAGCGGTCCTTTTGTACGACGCTTCGAGACGAGACTCACTGGAAATGCCTGATTCTCTCCATGCTGATGTACGGCAGCCTGACGGTCATTCTCTGGTGTGAATTGACCACAGTGGAAGTGATAGCCTATACCTACCGTGGCAGCCCAGTCCCTATGCAAGACAGCCCGTGCGAGGATGGCTACATGTACATCCCCGTTGCCTTCTTGGTTCTGCTCTATCTTGTCTACCTCCTGGAGTGCTGGTACAGCGAGATACGGATCGAGATCTACTACAAGGAAGACACCCGGACGGTGTACGACCGAGTCCGCAGGATACGGGAGTCTTACCCTGTGGTGTGGTGGAGGGCGATTTCGTACCACTACAACAGACACACCCGACAGGTTACCCGATATCGTCACGGGGATACCTACACCACCACCCAGGAATACTTCGAGAGGATCAACACGCATTCCGCGGCCAGTGCGTTTGATTTCACCGAGTGCGGCGTTAAGGATGTCTCCAAGCATCTCATGGACCTAGAGGAGTTCCCCATCACCCGAGTCAGCTTCAGCAAGAACTTCATGTTCCTGAACGAGGAGTCTGAGTACGACTACCTGTCGCAGAGGGCGCGGTTCTTCGGGGAGAGCGACGGCCGAGACGAGAACATGGAGACCCGAGAGGGTCTGACACTGACGGACGTTGAGTTCACCGACGACATGATATCCTATGCCTACTCATCAGATAAGCTTCCTTGGTATTTTTCCATGTCCGTCTTCTGGGCCATGTCTTTCATTCTGCTCTCCTGGCCGTACAGGCTCCTAGTGTCTTACAAAACAGCCGTGGTGGACTACCAGATTGAGAAGCTGTTTGGGACCAACTACTCCAACGGCATGCTTTCCATGGAACACTGGAACGGAGAGACTATGCATCTAACACGGGTAAACAACGTTGGAAGCAGCAACAGCTTAGAGTCTATGATACGAGGCAATCGTCATGTCGTACCTAGCTACTCAGAGGCGGTACTCATGGACCTGGCTAATGGGAACATGCCCAGGGCGGGTCAGACTCCAAATGGTACGACACCCTTGGCAGCTTCGAGAACGAGGAGCGTCGCTGGAAGCGATGGTTTCCTAGCTAACGGAGTGAATGGTAGAGTTAACTCCAGTGGATCAAGGAGGGGTAATGTCCGACGACTGTTTTCGTTCACCAATGCTAAGAGATCGGCCACGGCACCTCTTCACGGCAGTGGTGTTCTGAACGGTCGTTGCAGCCCCTCGCGTCGTGCCATTGGCGCCTCGGCTCACTTTTTGATAACCAAAGACCGTTTGAAAGGGACACCAAACAGCCGTGGTTCCCCAATAAGCATCCAGCTCACACCCACCATCAATGGATTTGGTGGTATACACCTAAACGGGACGATCATAACGCCCAAAACGCCCATCCCGGGCCGCGTGAAAGCCGAGCAAGTGAGCAGAACCGGCAACGGAACCAACTTGTCCCCCGGACAAGAGACCATCATGGCCGGCAAAGCCGGCAAAACTTCTTCTACTGAAATCCAGACTCGCAAGACGAAGAAACGACCGACCTCTTTGCCGCTGTGTTTAAGCAACACGGATGCCACAACTGAGAGTCGTGCCAATCAGCCGTGCATACCATCTTGGGTTGTTGTGGACGGTCAGCATGGAGTACGGACCGTCATTCAACAACCTGAGAGCACTCGGGCAACCGAGCGGAACCACCCAGAAGCCCGTCAGCAAGCTGCGGTGCCTGAAGAACCACCTCCTGCATACGAAGTGGCATTGGAGATGGAGGTACCGCAACCAGGCGAAAGTCATCAACGGGCGACAGAGCCGGAGAACCAGGCACAGCAGTCCAGCGTCAACATGGAGACTTCACTCTGACAAACTTGGATTATTTCGGCCTATTGATAAACTATTCAGGCAAAACACGTTTATTTTGGACGTTCTGAATGTGCTTCCTTTGAAACAAAAATTGAACTCTCTTTGGACAATATTACGACGCATTATCTCTCATTTTCTGTGAACTGACAAAGCAGACATCCTACTACGCAACTTGAATCTGATCGCATTATGTGAATTTACGGAGCTAGGGAGGAACCATGTCATATCGAAGACGCTTCTCCCGAGGGCTCATATCATTGTGATCATTGCTAAGGGAATGCACATACAAGGTTATAATTCAAGATATACCGTCAAGTGTCAAACTCTGAGATGTTGATGAAGTGTCCGTCTGCTCGATACAAACACAATGACAGAGCAAAATTGCCAACAACGTTTTAGTCTAAATATCAATTTTATTACGCAGACGGAAATGCTGAGCGCCACAAATACTGGAAATGGAAAGTAAGGAAAACATTCTAAACGTTGATAATGATAAAAACTGAACAATTCTTGCTCATACTCGTAAATACAATATCCATTCATACAAAATCGGCACTGGTTTCACTGTGTCAAAAACCTGTTTGGAAGTATTCTGTCGGTGACAGCTCCTGTATATACATTTCACACCAAAAGAGCCGTTATATAACAAATACGAATCTGAAAAATCTTTAAAAGGGTCAACTCTAACTTTTATACGTGTTGAATTTTAATTTCATCGGAGTATGAATGTAGCCACTCACCGTACGCTAAACACATTCAATATGACACCCAGGTGATATATAGCGTGTATAGCACAGACTTTAATATAATTGTCAAAATGTATTTCGAACAAAATTATCCAATTTGTAAAACAAAAAACAAGTTACCGTAGTCTTTCGTACTTAAAAACAAAATGCACGTTTAGTACTGTTGCGACATTGAATTATAAAGTTGCTCTATTCCCGTGCTCTTCGACTTATTCAATGCTTTCTTCCTGACGAATTTTCAATTTTGTATGTTTTTTTAAGCAGAAAACGCAATTTTTTTCTTTCTAAATAAGATGTGTAACTTTGCATGGCGGTAGTGTAAGATGGTAAGCGTCTGCGGTAACAACATGTGGAAGAATCACTTTTGAGAAGATGTGTTTTTCTCTCTCCTGAGGACGAACAGAGAATACTGATGGGAGCGTCGAGTTTCACAACCAATCGGTTCTTGTCAGAACCACACATCTGTTCAAAAGAGATTCTTCCACATGGTGTTACCGCAAACCCCCACCCGGTTACTGTTTTTCTATTTTGGAGGTTTTCAACCCTTTGAAAATACTTTTTTTAGGGTTCTTTTGCGCCAATAACGGCAAAAGGTACCCCTGAATAACTACACGAGCGCGTATTTGTTGAAGTGGGGCAGACAGGGGAAATATTTGGGGGAATTGTGCCTTTGATGATACAAGCATGGCACTTGGCACACGGTCAGAGTATGGCTTAAGAAAGATATCTGGTTATACAGGGCCATCACAGATTTGTCCTTTGAAAAAAAATATAGGTAGAATAACAAGCAATTTTCAAATTTTCAAAATGGCTGCCATCGCTACCTATATTTTTTTCGAAGGACAAATCTATACGATGGCCCTATAGCCAGATATCTTTCACATGACATACTCTGACTGTGTGCCTAATTCCACGCTTGTATCATCAAAGGCACAATCACATGCCGTACTATTGGTTCGATGTCTCATTCAAAATATGTTTTGTATATTGCTAAAAAAAATAGCAATTTAAAATGAAAATCTATTTTTTTCGGCTGAAACTCGAAAATAGCACGAGGAGAGCAACTTACCGGTAAATGTCCCATTGTACAAAGTAAAAAATTAAACCCCATCCAAAGAGGAGAGAGACAGATCCCTGTGTCACAGACAGCTGCCGATGGTTTTGGTGTACGCTTTCGCTGTCGGACCCGTTTCTACAGACATTCATACCGACAGCTTATTTTTGTACGAAATCAATTTTTGTTTTTTAAATGCCAGGACGAAGACTAAATTTTGTGGGTGGCATTTGGTGTTCGGTATATTTGACATTTTCATGAGAGGTAGGTGGTTTTTTTTTGGCATTCTTATAAGATTAGTGTGATTTGTAAGGTTTAAGAAACTCGTTGAATGGTGTCCTACGTCTGCACCTCTATTGAGTTTTGATGTTGAACTGAATAACTGCATGGTGGTACAAATCAGAAGTTTGATAATTTAACGAATCAAAAGAAAATCATTAGTCAAGCGGACAAAAATTAACTATCCCCCTTTTGCTACGCGACACCAAGTTTTTGCGCCAAATCCTTAGTCATACAGTACACTGTATTTTGAGAAGACTAACGCATGTTTTGTACAACAAAGATTAAGGCAAATATTTTAATGCACCTCTTGATCTTCGGCCGTTAGCTCACTATATGCACCAAAAATTAATCAGCAGCAAATTCAAGCAACTGAAATTGGCAGCTCTTTAAACTGATCAAAGATATCATGAAGAACTTTGTAAATCAAAAAAAAATAGTATTTTGGTAAAAATCTGTGCAATGTGTCATTAAATAAGAAAATTCAAAATAAACCAAAAATGGCGGTGGGAAGTGTACACGATAAATAAGATTTTGCTACAAAAAAAATTATGGAATCGTTTCTCTTAAATGATATGGGTTTTTTTATCAAAGAAGAATGGAATTTTTTTTTTTTTATTTCTTGAATTTTAACCCATTCTAGAAATGAGAATAGGGCCGTGGAAGAATCTATGCAAGATGTGGTACATAACAAACAAACGGTTGGAATTGAGACTAACATTTGGTTAGAAAAAGATCTGTTTTAGTAGAGAAAAAGAAAACGCAGAATAGTTTGTCCGATGACTGTAAAAGTGTCCACCCAGTTGACGTCTGTTTTAAAATGATTCTTTGTGAATTTTTGTTCGGTATTATATTTCGTTATTATAATTCTTCGGGCGGTAAGGCAAATCCATTGTTAGGCTTAAATTTTAATTCAATTTGTGTATTTTGTTATAATGTTAACGAATCGTTTCTGGTTATCTAAGTATATTTTAGTTTTCATATATTATTTAGTACACACATTCCACGTCTCAATGTGCAATTGTGAGTTTCTCGTTAAAATAGCTGAGTTTGAAAAAAATTCTAGCATAATGTTGAATGGCCCACTTCGTATGTGTTTTTACTTTTGTAGCACTACGTCACCTTTCGTGTTAAACACCAAGTAAAATGAACACTACTACTCAAAACCGACTATATGCGTTTAGTTTGTACGGATAAACATTTGTATTCTGTTGCTATTTGTTTCTCTGTTCTATTTTGATAAATTTCTTCACTTTTTTTCTGTGGGGAATGGAAATTAAGGTGTATTCAATGAGTGTTTAACGAAACACGATCAACGAAGAAAAAGACGTGCGAAACGATTTCCTTTTATATACGTGTAGGGTCCTGCAGGCATGAAACCGGGGGATTCCGTTTTAGCTGATTTAAGTATAAATATTTGCTAAACTCGGAAAATATTTGCTTACCAAAAAACGGGATACCAGCTAAAATGCCATGTAATGTATATATATGCTTGTGACTGGTTACCAGTCAAAGTTAAGCAGTTTTGTAAAATTTGGCGCAGGTTGTACCTTGTGAAAATCGAATTTTCGAAAGGCTGTAAACACGGAGTATACCGAGTGTGCCAAAAAAAGCAACATTTAGAAAACAAATAGTTAAAACTGTTTAATGTTTTTTTGTTTCAATTAAATTATATATTACATTAAAGTCTGACTATTTCTCAACCCACTCTTTTTTTACCCCATTCCATTTGGGTCCCTATATAGATCCAGAAATACAATCAGTTTAGGAAGAGGGTGTAAATTTTACTTGGGCCTGTGATGTCACCAAATGCCCATTCAATGCTTAACCCAGATTCAGCATGTCCAGGTGAGAGTGGCCCAAGTAAAATTTACACCCTTTCGCTAAATTGATTGCATTTCTGGATCTAGGGACCCAAATGGAATGCGGTAAAAAGGAGTGGATTGAGAAATAGTCAGGCTTTAATATAATATATAATTTAATTGAAGAAAAAAACCATTAAACAGTTTTAATTATTTGTTTTCTGAATGTTGCATTTTTTGGCACACTCTGTATGTTGTGCTTGGAGCACATAAAATGATAAGCACAAACTCATTCATATGATAAGTATATTGATGCCGCACATTATAATCGTCGCTTTATACACTGCGGTGAGATAGCCAAGTTGTCTTTATTCAGCTGCTAATTACCTGTTTCGTCTTGTCTACACAATCGCTTAGAATGTGAGCTTCGGGCAGAACACACCTTGGAAAAAGAACGGGTGTTTTCACACTGCAGGCGGTAATATTGCTTTCAATTGTCTCACAGCATTCGTAGTATCCACTGGCAAGTGGATGAAGAGAAGGGACAAAATAAACTTGGAAAGTCTCGAGTAACAACGCCTAGCTAGCCTCGGGATGAAATTAATGCCCATCTTCGGCAGCCAGAGACTTGTCACAATATTTTGAGAAGGTGTGCTGGGAAGTTGTGTTTGAGAGCACGGCCCGAAGATGTCGACACGGCACTCCAAAGAGATAGAGAGGGAGGCAATGCTAGCTGCGTGCGGGAGTGAGATATAATTAAATCAGCCTTACTGTGTACAAGTACGAGCGGACAAGAAAGCCAACAAAATTACAACAAGATGGATCAGCAAACTGCAGTGTCGGATGGCATACGGAATGAAATTCACACCAACAAAAAACAGGACAGGAATGCATTTTAGTTCTCGCTTCGTCTCGAAAATTGTCAATTCTGATATTTCAGTCAGAAGCTTGGGTATGCATGTATTTACATGGTAACTTTATAACAGGATATATCACATGATAAGTTCATCTTCACGCGTGATATATCACATGATAACTACTATCTAGATCAATACATTACAAATTGTGGTGTTTGATTTACACTGTGTGACATGTACATTCATTGAGAGAGTGTAAAGTTAACACCGGTGGTTCTATATAGATATACCCCAGTGTTATTATAATAACGGGAACCATGGGTCATTTGGGAGACTTTCCCATAGATTTCTGCACACAATTTTCCATCTTTAATGACCACCTAACCCCAATTTTCCCCCTTATCCTACCCCCATGAATGTTGGTATAATTATGTTTTGGACCACGAGCAATCGACCTAACCTATTTGCGACGGTAAAATGTTTCCTCTAAATATAGCATACATGAAATGTCTCCCTAATGTCCGGTGTCTCCGTGAGGTATAATTAATGACGACAAAATGTCTCCCAAACGTTCCATAATTTAATATGTATTATTATTAATTTGTATTGGGGGGGGGGCAGTGTACGGTGCAATTATAATAGCATCCACGTATTCCAGTTTTAGTCTGCAATACGTGTCGTCATCACGCGAAAATGGAATTGACCTATTTATATTTCCCTGCTTCTACAAATACGGAGTAATATGGTTGTTCAATTATAATTTTCATATCAGCCGAGAAGCGGGATACTTCAATTTTGACATTTGAAATTTTTCCTGCGATGTTCTTATTAAAACATCCCATCGCTACCTGCTGTGTATATAAGCCTAACGTGCGGTCAAGGTCGCGCTGCGCTTTTATCAGATGGAGTCTAAGCAAACAGCGTATCCCGTATGCTAGACTCAAGCGTTCGACGTTTATTTCCAACGACACTTAGCTTTGCACCGATCGATTTTACCTTCCAAGAGTAATTCCTTTTTCCCTTCCCTCGTCTTTTTGGCAGTCACTGGAGCAGGAAAATAAAACTAATTCCTTGGGCCTTGAAGCAAGCTCGTGCGGTACACTCCGCGGCCGAGGCGAAGGGAAATGTCAGAACGCATGAGGGACACGATTCAGACCGTTTTTCATCAAGGTAGAAATTGATATAGCTGGCCTAGCAAGATTCAACCACCGGATGAATGTATTGATGTTGATGGCGAGGTTCCGTTGCTTTTTTCTAAGCCTCCTTGATGACACTGTTTCATCTTGAGATATTGAGTTGTTTTTTAATTTTCGCAGCGAGAAAAAAATATATAATTTAGGCCAAATAAAAAAAAACATGTATAGAGTCCTGCCTTTTTGAAAAAAAGGAAGGAGGAAGCCCTTTTTTCCCTTGCAAAATGGCCGCCCGACCCAGCTATTTTTCAAGATGGCCGCCAGTTGTTTTTTTTTAATTGGCCGCCACTTGGACTCAGGAAATGACATACCAGCTTTATATGGGCTAGCCTGCAACAGACAAAGAGGCCAAAATGATGTCACTGCTTAAAATTTGTCATTTTGGGGTTTTGAAAAAGAAATAAGAAAAAAAGGAGGGGGCCTCCAAAAAGGAAGCGGGCGGGGACGCTAAACATGTTTTTTTTTATTTGGCCTTAACAAGGATGACGTCAAATGACTCGGCTGTAATTTAAAGCTATTTTGAATTACACTGTCTTTAGTTTTGTTGGTTTTCTACCTTACTTTTGTGCGAACTGAAAAAAAATATACATTTTTAAGAGGGCGTTTTTTCCCCAAGATATTTAATTTGACTAAAAGAATGAGGTCAGACTTGAAGTTTGCAATCAGCTGACTAAATCTGTTGTCAGTCTTGTACAAGTAGGACTAAAGTCAAATGTGACTAACAGCTTTTGGTTTGTTAATTAAGGGGTTTTGTTTTTAGTTCTAGTTTTTTTGTCTCTAATATGAGCTTCGGACGCATTATTGTAATGTTCAAACAAGCTTGACCCCACCTGTTTGTCCCTCATACTGTCAAGCAATTAAATCTCGCTTCAACAGGTTGTCTATTAAAGGCAATATACAACATTTGCGAACATAAACAAAACAACTTGAAAATAATTGTGAAATATCTTACTTTACTGTAGGCCTAATTGAATATTCGTCCTCATGTATATGTGAAATCATGGCACCCTGTGTGCTGTCATTTTCAAGAAAAGTGGAAATATTTATCAATTTCCAAAGATGGTCAGCCGACCATCGTTGGAAAATAACTGACTGTGTTCAAATACAAAATTTACAAAATTTAGTTAGTCCATATTTTGTTTGCAATCTGTTACACATCCATCAACTGGTTCAAGCGTTTGGCTGACTCGATAATTTCCTGATGTCTATTGCCCCGTTTCGAAGTAGGGTCAGACCAGACTACAAGAACAACATTTTTCTTGGTTTTCTAGAATCCATGAACACAAAACTATAAACAGGTCAGTGTAACAATATTTGGCATAAAATTAGAGCGAAAGCAAATGTTGTATTTTCCCTTTAAGGGTCGTCTGAAAAGTAAGGACAGCCAAACATGAAGCAGGGGACGAATATTGCCGATCTCTCCCCGGAGGGAGAGCTTGGCTGACAGCCAAACCCAATAGCGTCACTTACCCATATAGCGAGCTTTTACAACCATACGTTAACGTAATATAAAATCAAATTGCAGCAAATTTGTTGTATAATATCACTGACAATTTAAACATAATATAAACGTGCTCTCACGAGTCACTTCATGTATCCATGACAACCGTTCCTCCACAGCATAATATCTTCAACGCTTACACAATGGAATCATCGTGATTCCATTCGCTTGCAAAGAAAAGTATAGCAGGGTGGTCAATAAACTGTTATGTTAGAGGTCCTCCTAAAAAACGAACCGCCATTATTCGGCCTAAATACTTTTATCAAAGGGGACAGGTACGTATGCAAGGGTGGACCCAGAAGACAAATTTTTTTTGGGGGGGGGGGGGCAAAAAAAAAATTGGTCCCCCAAAAAGTGGGTCAAAAGAAAAATTTTTGGATTCTAGATGCTCTGTGGTGCGATCTGAGGCAATTTCTGATCACTTTTACTAATGTTTTTTTTGAGGAAAAGATGGTGGTGTACTCATTGCCTGCCTTTTATTGCGACGTCACATAAAAAAACCTGGATCCGCCCTTGTACGTATGTAACTGGGTGGCGGTGGCGCTATCCGCTGCATCTTGTAAATATCTTCATCTTCATTTAGTCTGACGTCCCCCGACGTCCCGTAAGAGATGGTTGGCCAGGTAGCCGTTATAATCACAAACAGAACGGGTGCACCTATGTTCCCCAATACCTATGTTCCCCAATACCAATGCTCCCCAATACCTATTTTCCCTAACCCTAACCCTAAGGCTAACCCTAACCTAACCCTATAGCCCTAAGGATTTGGGGGAACATAGGTATTGGGGAATATCGGGTAGATCTCTTCAGAACACGACGCAAACAAAGCCCTGCCCTCGTCTGAGTGTACACTCGAGGCACAACACTTAAAATGGGCTTTAATTACATATACCAGGCATGTATCACGCATGGCATCAAATGTCGCAAATAATACGGTGTTTTTTTTGTAAAATAGGCCTACAACCATAGTATCGTGAACATATCCGAGTATCTACGAAAAACGTGTTAGGAAAACTAAGCCCTATTAATTTCCTGAAACGTTAGAATTCCTGGCCATTAATGTCACTTGATACTGGCCCCAACCTCGGATTCGTCCGAATAGACAGGATCTTTAGGTCTGGCAACCAGACTATTTCTCAAAAAAGTGTATGCTGATTTCAGGTTGAATGCGACGCTCACACGGCATCATTCAGTTTGGAAAATGAAAGCGATAAAATAGACTGGTTTCCCCCCCCCCTTAAAATATGGGGACTAGTAGCTATATATAGCTCCCATTTAAAGCCATTGATTTGATCACCTCTGCGCGCGCAGCATGATTGTTTATTTTTGAACCATGTATTCATATTTATGCATGGACGATAATATTGATCACATGGTTAT
This sequence comes from Patiria pectinifera, assembly GCA_029964075.1. Classification (NCBI taxonomy): domain Eukaryota; kingdom Metazoa; phylum Echinodermata; class Asteroidea; order Valvatida; family Asterinidae; genus Patiria; species Patiria pectinifera. The sequence continues at coordinate 15,298,913 of CM057142.1, read as the reverse complement.
AAAAAACTGATTCTTGTCTTACCTTGTCTAGGCAACTTTGAAGTATTTCAACTGCATAGGTTTTAAATACCGAAAAGTACTGATTCTCTCATTAGGCCCCCTATTGATATTTGTCAGAGACGCTTAAGAATTCTCCGAAATTGCACATTTGTGGCCAATTGCCATTTTGCAGTAGGTTGGTTCCGCGCAAACAATTACTGTCATGATTTTGAATTCAGGAGGCGGGATTCAGACCTATGCACGTCCTGCATATAATTTGCATACATTAGGAGGAACGCCTCCTAACGTATTCAGGATTCACTGCTAGCTATTCCCCACATTTGAAGTCCGAAGGACAATGGAGGGGGACAGGGAACTAGTCTAGCGACAAAATAACAGGCTACACAACCTCGTTCCCAAGGTCTACCCTCTCAACTTCGAGAGAGTCTGGTAACTTCCTTGAGGCTGCATTATGTATATATAATCATGGAGGTAGAAGTTAAGGTGCCGCATGCCTTTACGTCAAAAGCGCCCGGGGACGTGAACTCCTTGCAAATACAAAAATGCTATTTGATTCTCATTTCTAAATGGAAGTAACGTGAGTTGAATGTGTCATTAGGATCGGATGCCGACGCTGTGCGATTGTTCGTGCCTGCACCACGGAAACGGGAGAACACATGTAGAATATCGAATTACAAACCGTATCGCGTCGCCGATGGAGAGTACATAGTAATGGATAGCACATTAAAATGGAAAACAAAATGCAGGCGACAAAAGAATGGTTACTTTTCGATTTTTCTTTTGGTATGGTGATAAAGGCATTTAAATAATGAAGATCTGGAAGGAGGATATATACAATTCGACTTTTATAAACGAAATCAAGCAATGATTGTGCAGAGGTTTTGTTTTGTTTTTTAATTTTCTCCTTAATTCTATAATGTTTTGAGCTACTTTTAACAAGTAATAATTAGACCATTGCTGATAAAACAACGTAGACGCGTTGATCTTGTAGCGCAGACTTCACTTGTCAACCCATGTTGTTAAATGTTCTTCATCAAGTGACCCCGCCAATTGCCAACACCTCACACGACCGCGAGGCATTCAGTACAGATCGCTTCACCGATAAAAGCAAAGCCGCTCGTTTTTAATCTTCAGGATGTGCTGGGAAGAAGAAAAAACGCAAATAAGGATGGAGATCTCGAGTTTTGACGAAAACACCCTCGCCAACGCCTCAGCTGATATAAGCGAGAGCAGTGGTGATATCATCCCTGGCAAGGTGACGGGTAATGATATCCTAAAGCTACGCTGCCTTCCCCCTTCCTGTTGCTTGAAGATGCAGGTTGATTGTGACATCGGAATCCTCCATTAGCGCGTCTCTTTCTCCCTTTTACGCGGTCCATCTTTATCGCTCCGCGCGATCGGACTTAGCGAGCCGTGTGTATGCTGAGCACGCAGGGGGCCATGCGGGCCCCCGCGAGGTATTGGAGGAAGTATCACGGAGGACGGAAAACAAGAACAAACTCCTGGAATCTCGGAGTGAATATTTGCATGCGTCTTCACTCGCTGATGAGTTTAAGTTAAAGCTATCTTGGCAAATAATGAACATCGCGCAAAGCATGCACTGACTTATTTAAAACACACGGTAGACAAGGAAGGCTCCAATCTCGTGTTTGACCTAATGCATGAGGCATTTTAAAAATTAACGTGTTTATTTTAGGTCTAGATGCATTCTATTGCATTGTAAGAAGCGATCACTCAGCCTTATATATGGAATATCGTCATCAATATTTCGGCTGTTCGAGTCTTACACGAGAATGACGAAATTGTAACCAAATTAAATTTAGCCCCGTTTATTGGTCAAATAAATTGTATAGTGTTGATAAAAATGTTAGAAATTTTCAATTGGTTACTTTCATTGCTATATTATGTTCAATATGCGGACAGATTTGAAAGAACCTGCTTGATACGAATGGATTTTTTTCAAGAGATAATTACCTTTTCGCCAAATAGCCTACGCAGTGAAATCGTGATTTGTAAGAATTTATCATAAAGATCGCATGGGCCTACAGCTTAGAGAGTCATAAATCTGAAACGTGTCGTTAGTAGTGTTTAAAACAATGACTAGGCCTAATGACACCATTTTTTAAAACTTTAATTTAGGGAAGGTCTGGTTTTCTTAGTCTTACCGCATATCCAATCTACACGCCCAAAATTGAATTGGACATTTGCTAATAATAAAACCTGACATTCCTCTAAATTTAATTAATTAATAGGGGAAAAGATGACCGTGAGCCCAGCCAATTAATACCCTTAAAAACACCTGTAACTCACGCAACACATGCAACCAAACTTGTACACAGCCCTGGACGAGTCGTGATATGTCTGCCTTCGCCGTGCGAACGAAAACGAACTAGCATTTCTCTCGAGAAGAATAATCGTTTGTCAACAACTGCGAAGTTGGTTGGCGTACGGATTATTATGTAAAACACGTACTGGCTGATTAAACCAAGGCACTGCTCAACCTTGACTGTCTTTTACTTGACTCGAGGCTGGGTGCTTATCACCGCAATCTAGCATGTCAGGTCTTTTAACGTCAGGTCTCTGTCAAAATTAATTCATTCGGCCGCGGACGGGCGAATTAATGAACTGCGTAATTATAGGCGCGTCACTGATGGCTCTGCTCTATTTTGGACAGATTTCGATGAAATTGATTAATTAGCGAGTCGAGTTTTTTTCTCCTCTTGATCTCGTACATAAAGTACACTCTGCTTACTGAAGTCCGTTGAGTGAATCAAACTTCACCATTTCTGCACTCGGTGAGACGTGACTGACATCACACTAAGAACAAGATATATGAAAACAAACCTACAACATGGACAAGTTCTTGGTAATAGGCATCAGCCATCGAAGCCTTCCCCCCCCAAAAAAAGAGAGAGAAGTGCCTAAACATAACATAATCGCCTCAATTAAATTTTATCGTTTGTTTTGAAGTGACGAGCAATTAAAAAAAATGAAATCGACATTAGTCTGATTTCCAAATGGCAGGGTTTGAATGAAGTTTTGAAAAAAATGTGCGACTTTGTTATCTCAGATTCTAAGCATAAACAGCATAGGCCCTAAGTATACTTTGCTTTGAGCTTAACAATTGTTTCGGCCGTGCGCACCACTTACCCTTAGGCCTAAATGAGTTTTCCTCGTTAAACTTTCCAGCTGTAGACGATTTACAAAGGCCGCCCTCTATTCTGCCGTTTTGTATCAGTGTTGAATGCAATGGCAAACCTTCCGTTTTCTAATAACATAGCCAAGCTGAAATTTAATAAAAACAAAGTGCTCGGAGTCAGCAGGGTTTGTTTAAATATAAAATAAAAAGAAAGTAATATGCGCACTGCTATATAGTTTAGATTTTAATAGCTCAAGTCACTGACGAAGCTAAATTTTTCCCGCGCGAATGTCAATCCACATCCTTAATTATGAAATATTTTGGCGGGATTTCAAAGGGATCCTGCCCAGGCATGTCTGCTGAGATGGACACATCTTCCTGTGTACCCCAACAAATGAAAATGAATCACTCCCACCCCAAGGTGGTAAGGCTTTCAAGTTTACCGCCAAACCCGAGAGAGAAGAAAGAGGGGGGGGGGGGAGAAGAAATCATGTCAGGTTAGAATTTGTGCAACAGCATGCTCCTTTGGGGGAAAACCGGAGACATTCTATTTTCATCAAGTACTTGCCGACGACAATTCACGAGACAAATTGCTCCATGTTGCCTCGTGCCATCTGGGACCGGTGAAATGTTGAAGGTTCCAATGAGGTAAGCGGGGCATTGGAGAGCGTTTATGTGGAATAATCGCACCCTCGTCAGTTTTGTCGAATTTGCAATAACAGCAAAAACACACGCATAGCCTCTGCAGTCGGGTTGTGTTCGTTGCGGATCGAAAGGTAATTTAGATATATACGGGCCTAAAACTCAATAGACACCAAATGCGCTTATGGAACGGAGAGTAAATTCATTTATCTTTTGAGCCTTTAGATTTTGGTATAGTTATATGGAATCCAGATTTAACTTTTCTGGAATTGTCTATGCCCTTAAAGAATGCATTTTACACAAGCGTGCTATTTTCAGAAGTATAAGCATAGTGATTAATTCCATTTGATTATGCCTTGTATAGAATCACAACAGCGCTTTCTGCTGTCATGGAGAACCACGAAAGTCGTATATGGTGCGCAAAAAAATATTGTGTTAAACAAAAACGTGTGTTAAGTAAACACGATGTATAAGGAATGGTCTTATAATATATAAATACCGCACAGTCATCGCAGTTTGCGGTCTTTCAAAATGGGCTGGCATGGGTGGCTCGTGCGTAAATCGCTCGTCTCTCACCAAGGTGACCACGGTTCGAATCCTGGCCGCGGATCGCATAGAGTTGTGCGTTGGTTCTCTCCTGTGCCACGAGGGTTTTTCTGCGGGCCCTCCGGTTTTCCTCCCTCCGGAAAAATCAAACACTCTCGATCTCAGGCTGTGCTCCGTGGTCATTTTATGGGTCGATGTAGCCGGCAGCCTAGCCTTTACGTGTCAGCGGCCCGACCACGTTGTAGCCGCGTCCTTCACAATTCAGCATACCAGCTGCGAGTAAGGATGATTAGCCTCCCAATTTATTATTATTAACTGACCAGGGGCGGATCTAGGAATTTTTGCAGGGGGGGGGGGGTTCAGGCCCGTCAGATTTTTTTATGTCCGATTGTTGCGGACAGGCAGACATATAGGTAACTATTATTACTATACATGTATAATTGTTATAACTTGTTTGGTGTAAGAGCAGTTTCACCCCCCCCCCCCGGATCCGCGCCTGCTGACATAGTCGGATTAAAGTTTGTTCCTTCTGCTTCATATATATCTTGCTAACAAGGCCAAAGGCTTGTTTAAAAACCCCGTAACCCCATAAAACTCTGTCAAAACATCGTTAGAATCCCGGCCACTCGAAGATTGTCCTTTTGAGTTGGCTGCAAACATTTACAATCATAAATCCTGCGGACATCAGGACATCAGCTCTTAAGCAGCTGGAAAACTATTTTTACCAAGATGTTATCAAATTTACCAAACTGATTTTATCAATCTACAGCACATCCATATTACTTGAAAGAGTGAACAAGATTTCCTACGGCAAAATGATTAAGAACGATTTTCATGATTTTTCTTCTTTTTTTTTGTTTTAGTTGGCGCGCCATAGCTGCTCTCTCTGTCCCCGTGTGGTGTTCGATGTCATACTGACGGCACGTCATATGACACGTCCGCCTAATATCGCATCGATCCAACTGTCAGGCGGGATGCCAAAAAATGCTCAACAGTTTTTTTTTCTTCCCCCCGCAAGCGGAAAAGCCTGGAGGGTTACTGGCCGTGCTGAGACAGATTGAAGAACTGAAAAGCGGTTAGCCATTGGAATGAAGCAAAAGCCTAGAATTGGAAAGCATCTCCTAATCTAATGCGTACACACAAAATTATAATTTTTGTCATATTTATGTATATTATCAAATTGCGGTTTTATAATTCTAGATTTGTTTTAGATAATGATTTTTTGATATTGTAGAAGCTGAAATTCCTTTTTGTTAAGATTTGGAACAACGTTGTAAACAAATGTACGCTTAAGCTTATTCTGGAAGTTAAAAAGATAGCATTTGAGCGCATTTGAGTGCCGAAACAAAATAGAAAATTGATGTAAATTTGGCAATCAGCGGTAACTATCTACACCGATATGACTATTATGCAGTGTTTTCTCCACTCATAATTCTCTCCCATGTCAGATTTTTACGAGAAAGAAACAAGAAATATCCCCAAAACAAACATTTGGTACAAATTAATTGTATATGCCTTCAGACAAAATTCGACCTTTTGAAAATTAGACAATCTAAATTGCTCTCTACATGTAGGAACAAACACTTAAATTATGCAAAAATTCAGTGGACTTTGGTTTGTTAATTTTTGTTATCTTTAATTTAATTCTTGCGCGGTTCAATGAATAATTCTTTCTAGACTCCTGATCATAGACAGTATTTAATACCGGTGAGTGTTTTCTTTCCATTTCTTTCTTCTTTTCCCCCATGTTTGCTTTAAGATAACATCGTAATAAAAAAGCTTGGTATTTTTTTTTGGGGGGGGGGGATTCTTCTTGTCATATCCGTGCAGTAAGACTTACACACAGACATTAATAGCCTACACTCGATCTTGAATTAATTTCTCCAAGCTGAAGATGTTATTCTTGGAGACATAAGCACCGCATCATCGGTATTCAGTGCACACGAAGGACGGCTATTTATGATCTGAAGCAGGTGAATAACCTGTCGTGAGTATTACTCGAAAGCCCCCACGGACTGGGCCAGTGAGGGGCGGTGGGATTGAACCCAAAGCCGGCCATGGGACCGGTCAAGTGCGTTGCTATGGGGAGTCCTGCCGTCCTACCTCTGCACTTGACATTTTATGGGTGTCATCTGCTTTCATTGAATTCCTCTCCTCGTGAAGATCCAAGAAAATAGATAGGAAGAGGTGGACTGACCAGCGTCCGTGCTCAGTTTACCTTCACGTGTAGTGCGCATGCCTTTGATTATACTGTGTCCCCGACACAACGCGGATTCTCATTCTTATCTGTGTATTACGACGCGCAAACAATGTGAATTTTACACTTCTCCGTTTCCTCAAAGTTTGGTAAAAATGATAGATTCGTTCGCTCTTACTCACCAACCAATCAAAGGGCGCTTGTGACGGCTATATTCTATTTCACACACAAAACACTGAATTTAAAGAAACGTAATGCATTGTTTGTAGCTTAAACACCCGTGTTCACACGTCGTAAGTGTGTGAAAACGGTATTCCGTGGTCATCGTTTAAAACAACACATTTTCAAATGCGAGCTTAAAGGATAGAAATTAACCCCCTCTATATAGCGGCCTTGTATAGTGCCGTTGGGAAGTTCGAGCACCCCCACTCCGGACAGTGACCATTGGCCGTGCATTCCAGACTGATCCGGACTGATCTGAACAGATTCCGGCTGTTACTGCAGCTGCATTGCTTAGTGGCGCCGTTTGAGCTCGGAAGATCTCTTTACTCGACACACATTGTGGGGCAAATGATAGTATTTGTCTTGTCTGCGGATTTTTCCTTGCTGATCAAGTTGTATCCGTCGAGAGCTGTGCCAGCATAGCTTAAAGGCTGGTGCCAGGCGGGTACATGTAGTTATAAGTGTACGGGTCCCGATAAAAAATTCTGACCTTTGGCTGAGGGATTTTTCCTCCCAATATTGAAGGCGATGCGTGTGAGCTTTTTACATGAAAATGGTTTATTTAAATATAAAACGCATTCTAAAACAAAGACTATTGTACTTTGTCACAGTCATGTACCTTGCTAACTGTAACTGTAACATGTACCTTATCTAACTCTAAAAAGTAAACCTTGTAAAATTGTATTTTTTTATTGTAGCAACATGCAAACTTACGTTCAATTACCTAGGGAACACTCATGTTGATCCTCCAAAATGGCGTCGTTGGTTGACCAGCAGTAGAAACTATCAGCAGTTCGAGCCGTGGTTTTTTTCCCCGGAGAGTCAAGCCCTCACACGCTTTTCAATTGGGCACGGGAATTACCAAATTATAAAAACAGTGAATGTGTATGATGTGCAACCGTCGGCAAAATGCGCTTCACATCTCAAGGGCTTTGGAATATAATTTGCATAATAACAAATCACCGAAATGTTAATGAATACATGCACCTGTTAATGGTTTGACACAGAGTAACCCCTGTGGAATGAGCTCAGGTAGCTATATGCCGCAGGCACTTGGATGGACCGGACCTTATAAAATGAATGAATGCCAATGAGAGAGTTTCGGGTGCTGTTCAGGTGTTACTTAACACAACATACCTGGGTTTTCTTTATTAGATCTATAGACTCTTTATACATAATTTGTTATTCACAGTAAGCTGTGGAAATTCATTAGGTGCACTCGAATCTTCGAGTTAAGGCTAGTTCAACCGTGAAGTTCAGTGCGAGGCGTTTGCGTACGCATCGCGCTGTTAATGAACCGGCCTATCCTATAGGTGAAGTTTCATTAATGTATGTGCGTCTTCCGATTGGTAACAACGCTGTCTGCTATCCACAGAAAATAGGCTTAAATCAACAGGTGGTAATAATTGCTCTGATTCTTATGACACTCTATTATGATTCTATCGATAGCACACTGTATCGTCGGTCGATCGATCCACTGTTTATCAAAATAGGCGCCTTAAAGTATAAACTGATATCGTAGACAAAGTTGCGATAACGCTTCCAAAACGTTGGATACAGAAATGAAAGTGGTAATCAGTGGGTTCTTACTTGCAGCCATTCTGTGTCCAGTTGTAGTAATTCTGTCCACTGCAGTGCTCTGGAGCGGGCCCAAAGGACGTTCCCACTTCGATGGAATGAAAATGGGGTCCGCTCAAAAGTCCGACGCCTCATAGGTCCGACGCATCATAAATCCGACAAAATCGCATCCCCTAACCATGCAAAAAAAGGCCCATAAGTCCGACGCGTCATAGGTCCGACGCCTCATAAGTCCGATGCCTCATAGGTCCGACGCCTCATAGCTCCGACGCCTCATAGGTCCGACAAATTAAATGCCTCGTTTTTCCGACGTCGGACTTACGAGGCGTCGGACTTACGAGGCGTCGGACCTATGAGGCGGAATAAATAAATGTTATGCCCCATAAGTCCGACGCCTCATAAGTCCGAAATTTCGGACTTACGAGGCGTCGGACCTATGAGGCGTCAGACTTATGATACGGCCCCATGAAAATGATACCCACGTCCCCGAATAACAAAAGACCCTTTCGGACTGTTTATGCTCTTTCTTGGCACAAAAGCTATGCTGATTTTAAGAGAGAAAATAGTTTAGGAATTCCTTATACAATAGGGAGCATAAACCGTAACTCGATAGTTGTGCTCAATGGCTGACAATGAAACCATGTTAATGGAAATCATCTCAATCGCAATTAGCAAACGAAGCGTTTTGCGTTGCCGCGACTTGCTGCTGCGTGGCAACCATAACTTAGAATCTTTCATAAACAGCATTAAACCCACGCAGATTAGGAGGAAGGTGATTTTCAAAACACCTTCAGAGGGCAGTACAAAGGTTCAAAGTTATCACTTTGCCCCAAAGGTGACAGCAAGGGTTCAGAGTTTAAAAAAATATTAAAAGGAATCAAAGACCTTTAACAACTTTTTGAATCCTTCCGGGGTTTCTGTTTTTTTCCTCACGAAATGCGGCTTCCTCTAAAAGTGCCGACCCTGTTGCCCCAGATCATTTCAACAGACCGCCATTAACTCAATACGTGACTTTATCAGCGGGCTTCAAGGAAGTGTGCTGATGGGTGTCCGTGCCGCCGGAGCCCCGTGCTGCTCAAGCCACCGAGTAATTGGCGCACGGCGAATAGAAGTAGACATGAGCAGGGTAATTACCAAACACGCGAGATTCGGTCTGTGGAAATCTCTGTAAAATTTCTCCCCGCTTGCAACCTAGCTCCATCCCCGAGGTTTTCTTATCCTGTGAATGGCTCAGCGCACTGATCTCTTCTCGTTTCGTTTCCAGAGATGTCTCAGGTGACATTTCTGTTCTCTTCAAGGATAACTTGTCGTTAGAATGAGGCGGCGGGCGTGCAGAGAATTGTCATCCGTGTCTAGTCTCCAAGATGAAACACGTACAATTATTAATGGCTTTGGGAGGCAGTCCTTGACGACAGAGGGCGCTGTTGGTAATCCGCGATGCTTTCCTGGTGTGCAAATTGGTATTAAGTCATAATTATGGAACTTGGCACAAATGGTCACTGAAAGGGGTGGCATAGGCGTAGCCAGCGAGAGGGGGGGGGGGTCTACATTTCAGCACGGATGTGCAATTGCCCTTTTCAAATTTTTTTTAACTCCCCCCCCCCCCAATAAAAATGACCGTGCTACGCCACTGGGTGGCTATACTTAAAAGGAAAAGTACTTATAAAAATAGATGTGGCGACTTGTGCCTCATTTTGAAGAGTTGGGTTCAAATTAGGTTAAACATTAGGCTAATTATAATGAGTCGGCACAAAGTGACCCTATATCAGGTTTTGTTCGTCATGCATCAAAGAACATCTGTGCCAAGTTTCATGACTTTATACCGATTTGCACACTGAATTGTCAAGGGGAAGGGAATTCTATAGACAAACTAATTCGAAATAAGGTGAAGGTGATCTTGTTGCGTGTATGCGTGTATGCAGGGGTCATCCATGTTAACAGATGCAGTGGTTGACGTAAAGATATTGCAATTTCTTCTGTAGTTGTCCTGATAACGCCATGATTAACCGGTAGTGCGTAAAATCGTTAAAAAACTTTAGTACAATTTTTTTTCAGGTTGAACCAGATTGTATATAGGCATAATTGTTAGTTTGGCAACTTGGTGCGGAATTTATCTTTCTCCAATGTGTACACAATAAAAAAGAGTCTTTCATTCTTCTCATTATTTTGTTATTCAGATAATAATAATAATAATAATTTGGGAGGCTAATCATCCTTACTCGCAGCTGGGATGCTGAATTGCGAAGGACGCGGCTACAACGTGGTCGGGCCGCTGGCACGTAAAGGCGCCTCTGGCTGCCGGCCACATCGACCCATATAAGACCACAGCCTGAGATCGAAAGTGTTTGATTTTTCCGGAGGGAGGAAAACCGGAGGGCCCGGAGAAAAACCCTCGTGGCACAGGAGAGAACCAACGCACAACTCTACTCACATGCGATCCGCGGCCAGGATTCGAACCGTGGTCACCTTGGTGAGAGACGAGCGCTTTACGCACAAGCCACCCGTGCCACCCCAGATAAGAGTGTTCCCTGGTGTCCATCGTACGTCAGTGGAATCTAACCTTCTCATCTCGATTGCGTTGAATTGTTGAGGACGAGCTCCATAAGGTCTCAATATCTCTTCAGAAATATAATGAACAAAGGTTTTGTCATTTCAATTTAATGACAATCAACGTGTGTACTTATACTTATCAAAGAAGAGCAAAGACAAGCCTGCCGTCGTTGAGGGCGCTCTATGCAATAGGCCTTTATTGTAACAACAGACTACGAGATGGACCTGATTACGGCAGCATGCAATGCCACGCGCCGTGGCGTGTACTCTGTTTGTTTGCTGCTGGGTTAAGTGCGAACCACTCCATCACTTTGCCATGATTCAATTCATCTTCGTCGACATGAGGCGGCCATCCTGGATCTGTACCCGATCGGGGCATGCCGTGTTTGCCTTTTACGGAACCGCCTACAATTATTGACTGCTGAATGCGTGAGGACTTCGAGCATATACTATCCTTAAAAACTATCATCACTAGTGCTCAATGACACGAAGCATCAATAGGAGTCGCGGGGCACTTCCTTCTTCAACCCCCCCCCCCCCCAAAAGGGGAGGCTTATGTAAATTATATTGTTAGCTTTTCCGTATTTTGAACAATGGAAACTGTGCCGGAATGGGGCTTCCAACGCTGTCAAGTCGTACCTGTATGTAAATTATACAGTTTTGAACAATTAGACGTAAAGGGATGTGAACAGCTCCCGACCCCCACCCCCATTTCTTCAATCACGTGATATATCTCACGCATGCGCGTTGAAGTCACTCTATGGCCTGGTTGCGGGGAGGGGGAGAAATGTGCTCGTGCCGTTCCATTTATCAGACGGCTGTACACTGATGAGGGAAATCCGTGACACTCCATCGACTCCGAAACTGGGTCGATGTCCACCGCCGTCCAAAGCGAAGCATTTACTGGGTCGAACGGTCGAAGCGAATCACTAACAGCTCGATTGTCATCTTTGGCAGCTTGTTTGCACACGACCGAGTTTGCATCTTGCAGACCATGTATAGGTCTGACTTTATCTAACCTAGTTTAAATGGTCGATGGCGTCGTGCAGGAATGGAAGAGTTCAACACTCCGAAAGTAGCCTGTTGGGACTTGCACGGTTTTCGAAATAATAAAAGTTTTCAAATAACGGAAATTGTTAATTTTCCTTCTTCTTTTTTTACGATTATGGAATTGAAATAGGGTTAAAATCGAGGATCCATCACAAAGCAGTCTAACTGTTAAACATTTATCCGAGAATCACTCAGAGGAGGTGATTAAGAAAATGTTACTTGCATGTGTAGAGCAACCAAACCGAGACTCTCAGTGCAAAGCCACTGTATCAGTAAAGTTGCCTTTTCTCACAAGAGACGTAGGAACATTGGTAAAATACCGGCAACCGAACCTACTGATCTAATTGAATGTTGACAATGAAGATAGGGCTGGTACCAATAGCTACCAAACACCTTTAGGTTTTTTTGGAAATTATTCATGGTGAAATGGTATCGTTCAAGGAAAACAAAATAAGGCGGTTTTAAAAAGGTGTGCCCGTGGACACGCATTTTTACGTGCGGTTGCAATGGATTTCAGTTACGAGACCCACAAATTGTGCATATGTTTTCTCTGCTTATCAAAAATGTATGTGGCCACTGAGCTAAAACCTCAACAGGTTAGTTGTTGCCACACCAAATATACATAGATATTTTGGGTAATGTTGTTGCCCCAACCAAAACAGAATGCACAAGGAGCGCATGATCCTATGTAGTTTCCCCATCACAAAACACAGCACTTACCTTAATTGTCCATGCTTATTAATTAGAAATTCACCTGCAGGAACAAAATCTACGTCACTTACAATAAAGAGACTCAACTTGAAACCCAACGGCTAGCAACACACTAATTGTAGCTGATGCAGGTGGAACAGGGTGACCGTAAGGTCAGAGCCAAATTCTGCTAAATGCACATCAAAGATCTGTCAGATTTATCAAAAATCTGCCAAATTCCCCAGAATTAGTCGAAATACACTATAAACACTTAAAATCACATGCAGATTGGTAGTATTGCCTTAATTAAGATTCAAATTACATAATAAACAGTCTAGTCACACAAAGACTTTGTGAAATTATTGGTAAATTTCGGGCAAAACGCGGATCCGGCCACGACGAAGTCCGTTTTCTAGTGAACCTCAGCACCTAGACCAGCCAACCTGGCCTTTTATGCAAGGGTTTGTTTGAAAGGATTGAAGCTTTTTTTAAACAAATGTACACTTTTTTGTTCAAATTTGCTGTTTTTCTGTCAAATAACCATTTTTGCAGAATTCTGCCAGAAATCTGCCAAAAAATCCATTCTGTCAAATTTTCTGTCAAACTCGTTTTATAACAATGTTAGCCGAAAATCGGCTAAAACGGTCACCGTGAGGTGGAATTCAAACCTGGTCATCAGAAGTTGTAGTCTGAGGTTCAGTCATTCACGTGTGCAGAGCCACTGTCGAACGTCTTACATGGCATATTCTAAAATACACATGTTATGCAACCCCGGAATGTGGACTAAGCTGTTGATTGGTCAATTTGGATGCCATGTTTTTGTAATACAACGGGTTACCGAAGACCCGATATAGAAGGCGTCCGCTGAATGCTCATAGTCTGGAGGTCAATACGCAGTCTTGTTTTGCATAATTAATGACCGAATCTGCTCGCATTATCATAGACCCTTGCTATGCATGCAAGGGGATATCCAGGGGACTACAGAAGTTGAGGATCAGGGAAACAAAATGCAGAAAAAAATCAATCTTACGGAAAACAATCCAATAGGACGGGATGATTTTCAATGTATTTTTCCTTGGAAAGGCCTTCTTTGATTATTTTCTTCAAAATGACAGCTTGCCGAAAGGAATAATTTCACAGGGAGTTTTTAGTCCCATTACTATCTTTAAACCAAGTGTGCTTTTCAACAATAATTACGTCAGTTACTTTTTGGATAGCTGCAAATGATGGACTGTACCTTTAAGGCGTCATATACACCAGAATTAGCTGTCTTACAAAGAGGACCATAATTTCAACGGTTGGCGTGCGTCGTTGGGTTAGATGTTTCCTTTCAAAGCTGAAGGTTTGAAGACTAACATCAAAACAAAGAATGTCTTGTACCTACTCACCAGAATCAATATAAGATGACTGGGCGAAAAAAAACCTTGTAAAATCTTATTGGTATAAAGGGAAATGCGCTGATGCACTTAAGACGGATCCGTATTTCATCTGATTAACAATAATGAAGTTGATATTTGCCGTCCATGTACGGTTCAGGACTTTTTGCCTTTGAATTCTGGATGACTCAGTCCAATGATGATGGATGTCCCTTCCGTTGCAACAGGCTGGACTGTCTCCTGTCATTAAGACGCTGCTCAATTCACCACAAGCCGGCGAAAAGACTCGTCGGTATAATATCGTTACTTTCCAATTTGGGGGAATCCAAGAAGATGGCGAGAATCTACTTCAGAACTCCTTTTATACTGACAATCTACGAGAAATGTACCGTAGATGTTAGCAGTCTGATTGGGGAGAATTAGGTCAATAGCCCCCACTGGTATACATCCCACTCGCTGTGAAAATGATTCAGCCGTATCAATAAAAAAAAACTAGGTTGTTGCTTCTGCTATTCGATTTTAAATTCAAATCTGGAACACACCGAAAAAGGACTTTAACCTTTTGGGAGAGAAAAAAATGCACGAAATTCCTTTACAGACCGCGGCCTCACTCCTGATGGAATGCTTGCTCGGGTTGATTTACTTCAAATTACCAGCGAAATGAATCTGGGCGTCTTGCGGGATTGGGCCTAGCGGCGACCGGAGCGACTGTTGCACCTGCCCCCATTGCCTGCAGCGTCTGGATGGGGCACAATCATCGGTGGAAAAAACAGGTTGCGGCCGGAATACAGCGTAGGTTGGTGTTAAAGGTACATCAACCAATTTCTTTTCGTGCGTCTTTTTGTGTAATTTTGTTGTTTGGGGGCGGGGGCGGGGGGGTGGGGGTTGAAGCAACAAAATTGCTCTCAATCTTAAGAAAGGTGCATAATGACAATAATAACACCTCACCCACAGATTCTGTGTCTTGATTGGCAGAGAGCGAGTCACATGGTAAAAACTTATTATAGGGTCTCTCTCGGAATTTCGTATACTTTGAATGTGGTGCATCGACCTTTCTTTTGTGCGTCTTTTTGTGTAATTTTGTGCTTAGGGCGGACGTTAAAAAGTTTTAGGTCTCTCTCGGAATTTTTGATTTCACTATTAAAATTTTTAAAAAGTTTTGGGGTCTCTCAGAATTTTGATTTCACCAACTGAAGTATGTCGCTCTGAAGCACGTTGCCAACCATGGGCGTCGATCGGCGGGGACGGGGGACATGTCGGTCCCCCCAACTATTTTCGTTCCCGAATAAAAAATTGTAGCCTACATTTTGATTCTATAGCTTAGAATAGCTGAGTGACTCCAAACGCGACAATGGTGATGTTTAACTGATGATCTTTTGCTTTAAAAATATGGTAAAAGTGGTCAGAAGGAACAACTTGGGGGAGGGGCGGGCGGGGAGTTCCCCCATGCCCCCGTAGAGATCACCACTGCTTCGAAAGGACGATATTTAGACATCTTAAAATGAGAACCATTCAACCGTGAGAGAGTAACGATCACTTCTCATAATGCTACCTTTTATGTAACATTGTTATACCTCTGTCTTGAATACTGTATTTTTATTGGCTTATAAAACGATCACGTGTTAATTGATAGGCCTATCCCACGGGAAGTGTGCTATGACTTTGTACGTACGGTACGAACGGTGTGAAACGCTTCTATCCGATTGGGAACCACGCTATATTTTCACCATGTTTTCACGCATGAGTGGGAGCAGTGGACTAGCAGACGATTAGCTGTTTCGAGCACGCGATTGTCATGTTTGTTGCGTTTATTGCTGTTTGTTTTCGTGATTCTTACATCAAAATCCAAAGAATCCAAGACAGAGGTAAACAAAACAATAATTTAAATTTTGACTGGTGTAATATGGGATATGACGTTTTGAACACCCTCGGGGCACATACATAGCATTCGCCTCGGCTGCTATGCGCCCCTCGCCCTCGGGTGTTCAAAACGACATATCCCACATCACAGCAGTCAACAAGTGTTAAGTATTAATGATTGTTGCACGGAAGCCATAATGCTATGATGTCATAACACCGTGGAAACCCTGCCAAAGGATTCTCATTTTCCAATTCTTTACGTGCTGAGCAATTTCATGATCCATTTGTTGCCGTGTTATTTAACACGCGACCACCGAATCAGAGTGCCAACGAATGATATGATGAATCACATTCATGACCTACTAATGTAAAAGACACAATGTCCTCCATCACCAAGCGCTCCTGCAACGGGGGATGGGTGCTATGATTGAAATATTCCCTCATGGTCTGCGGCCTCGTTGAGTCAACCAATTTTCCGCTTATACGGTACGCGGGATTAGCAATGGCCTACACATGCCCGGGTTCCATAATCCAAATCTTGCCTTACCCATCATCTCTGAAAACTTTGGAGAAACCTAACAAGTTGGAAAATGTAATTCCATCTGTAAAAAAAAAAAAGACTTTGGTTGTCCTAATCCCTTTATCTTTCCGGCAAATCATGTTCTTTCGTCACCATTACTTTCGTGTGGCCTCTAATCGTCCTTTGCCATCGCAATGACCCAGATTTTTCATCCTCGGCGCTTCGATGACAAACACGATGACGAAGAGAGCAAACATGAGGCATTAAGAAGAGATGGAATCTGGTTTGGCTGTGAGAATGTCAGGAAGAAGACCAAAAAGGGGCCTTGGTGAAGTAACTTGAAAATAGACTCAATCCTGTTATAGTCTTGTATACAATATTGATCTATTTAAATTAATCTTGGTGTTTTCGTCATTACTATTTTGAGTTTTATTGTCAGATACCAAAGCAATGGAAGTGTTTTGAGAGGACTAATGTTGAAATCTACTTCAGGACAAGGCTACAGGAATAGGTATACCTCTCCTACCATCATTCCCTAAATCCGATCTTGAAGAAAAGGCTCCGAGTACATTAGACAGTTCATTATCTTTCTATAGTGATGTATAACTTCATTGAATCTGTTTTAAGTGAGCCTGATCATGCTGGTGTCATATGAAAATCCGACTCCTATGAAAATCGGACCCTTTTCCCCTTTTATTAGTTAATCCCTCGCACGTGACAGGTCACTCTCCTAAAAAAAATAGCATATTATCGTACTTACGCATGCGCAATACTACCAATGAGTCCACACGGATTGTCTGAACTATCGCTGACACAATGCTTCCACTATTGAAGGGGGCAGCCCCTCCGTGATGGAAGTGACAGCGTGCCCAGATGCGCAGACATCGTCAATACGGATCATGATTGTTCAGTATAGTTTCGATACAAAAAAAGAAAAACGTGACACACAGACAATTTTAAAGATATAGTCCATCATTTGTAATTTGTGCATTTTGTTCGTTTGAAGCAACAAAAGTGTTCAAAATCTAATGAAGGATACTAAACAACTAACCTGATGAAGTTTCAGCTCAGCTTCAGCTGTATATTCCGAGAAAAACAGCATTCTATGATCTCAATTTGACAATTTCAAATCTAAAGTTGCTGAATCATGTTTTGAATTGGGCCTGAATTCAGCGTCCGAGACGCGTTCTCACTGAGCCGACTGCAGCTATACGCGATGTCGTGCACTGATCCGACGAATTATAGCAACCGAGGGCGCGTGTGCGTCGTGCCAATGCTTGCGCGCGCTTCGCCGAATAACAAAACGAACTACTAATTTAAATTTTCCTACGGTGCGTCTTAAGACGCACCGTTGGAAAGGCCTTCTTTCGTTGATTACTTCAAAATGACAGCTTGCCAGAAAGAATAATTTCTCAGGGAGTTTTAGTCCCCTTACTACCTTTCAACCAAGTATGTTTTTCAACAGTAATTACGCCAGTTACTTTTCGGATGGCTGCAAATGATGGACTATAGCTTTAAGACCGACGGATATCTATCAGACAGACAGACAGACAGCGTGGGATATAGGAAGGGAAAACAAGAGTCTGATAACCTAAAAGTGTCTTCCCCACAGTATCAGTGTGATAAATAGTAATGTCAGAGTGCGTGATGTGATTGGTTAAATACGATGTATGCTGCAGAAAAACAACTGCTGCCCGGTTTGGTATATTCTGTGCAGGGCTGCAGGCATGCTTTAATAAACATGTGCGCCATACTGGAATCTGATTTTGTTTGGGCTTTAGGTTGTTATATATAGCGTTGTTTTCAGAATCAGGCTTGAGCACGCGTGGTAGGCCTAAAAGTCAGAAGGTCTAACGATTCCATGGCGTAACGCAAGGTCATTTTCAATATGCCCGTTGGTTTTTCCCTCAAACGCAACGGGCGACCGGATTTCAATTCACATGAATGATGAAGGCACTGGCAGTGTATATATTGACAGACCACTTACTGTTAATGAAGGTGAGGACGATGGTAATATACGGTGGTGCCATTAGCTCCCGTCTTGATAATGCAGTTACTTTGCTGGATGGCGGAGGATATAGCCTCTCTCCATCAGATATCATTAGAGTGTTTATACCGCCATCTGTGATAAGTATCCTCGCACTGCGCATCCTTGAGGATGATACTCACAACCGTGAAGAAGCAGAATCCTGGACGATGCATAAAAACCATGAAACCAAGCATTACAAAATCACTGGTGAGAGCTTATTTCTATCCTCAGAGCTTTCACTTAAAAAAGATAGGTATCGGTGACCCAGGTCAACACTTTTACGCGTGCGCAAAGACGTGCTTTGATATCATGGCGGCATATAAGATATCCACAATGCGTTGCGTTTCCTTCACATTTTTAAAAAAGGAGATTGTAAAACTGTTCGGATTTTTCAAAATGTATTTGCCATGCCATTCACACGTACAGCCAGTCGCAGATGACTTTTTTTTAATCGGGACAGAGATTTTTGTAGAGATCTTGGTCATGTACTGTAATTTCGCTTCGTTGTAAGTGCCGGTACGTGCGTCCCTCGCCGGTGCTATAGATCATAACACGCTGCATGCACATCACACTGTTACTGGAGATAGTGTCTGTAATGGGAGGGAACGGTAGAGGGCGCTCTAGGGCCCCCCTAAGACGGGGGGGGGGGGCGGTGGCTGGGCGCGGGGAACGCAAATTTACGGTTACCATTATTAGCGCACTTATGACAAATTTTAACTGAATAAACTTAACTTTACATGGATTTGGACTAAAAAGTTGTATGACTAATCTTAGGCGTAGCCCCCCTATTATTTTGTAAAGACTGCCCTTTTCCATTCAAATGCCCTTTTTTTCGCTTCCCCCCTCCCAAATAATTTGTAAAGAGTGCCCTTTTTTAAGAAGTGCCCTTTTAAAAAAGAAATGGTGCTTTTTGTTAATTTCACGTATGTATCGCGCACCCTGAAAACTGAAAAGCACCATACATTGTCTTTTATAGTGTTATGTGCATTATCGTCGGTTTTGAATCGCGCCCCCATCGACAGATGGTACCCCACCCCCCCTCCCCCGCTTTTTGATTTTACGGAGGCCAAGTGTCCGGAGAAATACACGTGTCAACATTTCACCACAGATGTGCAAGTGCCCTTTTCAAGAAATGTTTAACCCCCCCCTCCCCAATAAAAATGACCGCGCTACGCCTCTGTTAATATCTTGAACAACATTTTGCCCAACTTGAGACGAGTCCACTGCGAGCAGTCGGCGAGCATACACTGCCCCCAAGAAGTAAAATAAATACTATCCGACCGCCCGAGTTCGATGGGCTAGGAATGATCTACTTCGTCTGGGGATTTCTGGTGCTATTGACGAACAATGCCGACTTGGGCCAGGCTGAGAACTGAGTTGTCACCCTTCTCCTTTGGAGCTTTCTTTTGCCGTGGCAATCTTTTTTTCGATACAGATTCCTGGTAGGCTCTTCTACTTTTTTTATGACTGCGTCCTCGGTGCTTGCCTTACCCGACACAACATTGTTCATGCATTCCCTCTTTTTCACTTGCTTTTTTTCGTCGACCTATTGCTTCTTCTTTCTTCTTGAAAAAAGGTACATGTATATCGTTATGATCAGCTGCGTCTGTATCAGCTTCGATGTTGGCTATTTATCAGCTTGTTGGCTGTGAACGTCTTCTTGATTCTCAGCGACATTGTGTAGATCTTCATCATCAAGTTCACTTACTTCGGCACTTGTTGCTAACTTCCGATGATCTGGCGGTGGGCTTGGGTTGGCAGAGAACCTTGGCCGGGGCAAAAGTGGATAGCTAAACTGCCGAGGCATTGAATGGGCAGATGCCTGTCTCTCCGGGAAGGAGCCCTGAAGGTTTGAAGGAGAAAAGGCTTTGACATATGCCTCGCATGCTAGACCGGCAATGGAGAACTTGTCAAGCCCAACTCATGAGTTTTCTCTCATGTGTTTGTGGCATTCGGAGTTGTAGATCCGCTCAAACTGACAGAAGAAGCCGACATCGAGAGGTTGCAAAATATGACTTGTGCGAGCCAGTAAAACGAACAGCAAGATATTTTGCTTTTTTTCGCCCATTCTATCAGAGGAAGTGAGATGTGGGATACGTGGCAGTCGTATACAGCACAAGGGCTCACCGTCTCGACCTGGCGTAGGAAGTGGCTGGTACCGGTAAGGTAGGTCATGGAGATGTCGAAATTTGACTACCGAGAGTCTGAAACTGTACCTTCCGTCCCAGGGGAGCAACCCGACAACAAATTCTTGTCTCATCATCTTGCATGGGAAAACAAAGTAGGGCGGTATTTGTTGCCCAAGGGCATTGCCACAACCCATTATTGTGACGGTTGAGCCCTTCCCAGATGTTGCGGTGGGCGTTACATGTTGCTGCCGTTACGACGCAAGGTGGGAAGTGGTTGACTCTCAGTCCTTTCTCCTCGATGTTGTAGATCCTCTCGGGTGATCCCTCGAGGTTGTACTTCGTCATGATTGCATCACGCTCAGTGACTAGTAGTATGCAACGACTTCCTCCGAGGTCGCCTT
The DNA here is from genome assembly GCA_029964075.1 of Patiria pectinifera. Taxonomy (NCBI): domain Eukaryota; kingdom Metazoa; phylum Echinodermata; class Asteroidea; order Valvatida; family Asterinidae; genus Patiria; species Patiria pectinifera. Next base: position 15,277,984 of record CM057142.1, on the reverse strand, counting down.
TGCCCACTGTAGCTGTAGGCCTGTTGGTCGTCTTACCTTCATAAAATTGAAACCACCTCAGGGTCAACAGCAGTTCCTTTGATATTTTAAGGCCATGCGAGGTGTCCAGCCCCCCCCCCCCAACCCAAATGGTCATCCCCCATCTCCCACACTCAACGACGCTTTATTAGGCAACATCATTGGTTTCACTGCCAGAAATTAATGGAAGAGCCTCAAACTCAAGTGTCACTCCGTCAACAGAATTGAAGGCTTTGGGGAGATAACCATACAGGTTTCTACAACGTGCTAAATAATGAAGAAGAAAACGCAACCATATGGCCAGCTCTAAAACCTAGGCTTCACCTCAATTTTGGCTTCAGCGCTCCAGCTTCATAAGTTAAGGTCTCTGACAGGACAAATTTAGGTTCAATATTTGCCACAGTTTGTACAGCCAAGCCAAAGTTTTTATTTCTGTCTACTTGGTTCATGTGTCAATTGCCTGTGCATTTTGTTTTCACGGGCAAGAGACAGAGCCAAAGCCAGGGATAAGCCTAGGTTTGATAAACGGCCTATTGGTCCGTGCTTTGGAAGATACTAGAGGTCGAAATATTGAACACAATTTATCAATTGATGATACGTTTAAGATGTGACAGAAGAGATACATTACATGCTTTCAAATGAGGCATTGCACACAAAAAATCAAACAACAGATTAAACGTTTCACATTCTCAATAAGAAATGTTGTTCTCATAATGTCAACTGAATTTACGTTTATCAGTATTTGAACATAATAAAATAGAACAATTTGTTCTATTTTATTATGTTCAAATATGGGAAATGGGAAAATCCAATTTTCAGGAAGGCATGGATATATTTCTTTAAAGATGTACTGTCTGATATCTTTTCAAGTTTTGTCCCCCAAAATAGACTCTCTTTTAAAATTGCCGTTTCTCTGGCAATACAAAAACTATCAACTTTTGAATTCTCAACCAAAACATTTTACCTACATTTTGAATAATTTGCAGCCAGAAAACAATTCAGTTCTTGTAAGATAGACGGGTTCCTGCCCCTCTTTTCGAATCAATGATTTGGGGACAGGAACCAGTCTACTCCCGGGCAAGATTTGTTTGCTTGAAGCCTTTTCAGAGGTTGCAGAAGAAAACACTTTATTTATTCAAAAAACATTGGAACAAAAATTGTTAGGGAAAAAACATATCATATTTATGATGCAATCAAGCTAAATGAGTCATTTGTCGACCCTGGTCAATTTTTTTTTTACAGATTTGAAAAGAGCACAATCTCAGCATTACTGCTGTGAAAACCGATGCTGGTACCATCTTTAGTTCAAAACTTATGGAAGTCGGAACACCAAGAGATGTGATGAAGTGATGTGATGAAGTGGCCCTATTTTGGCCTGAATCTCCAAATGAAAGTTCCCGACAAACGACTCATTTTAATAGCTTGATCGCGTCACATATGTTGAAGAGCACCAAAAGTATACATTTAAATTCAGGATAGTTTCACAGTGCAGCATTAAGCCAGTTCAAAATTCACTAGCAGGGCAAGAAAATGACAGATAGGACTTAGAAGTTGATTGGTTCCAAACCACCTGCACATCTGTCACAATGGTCCGTGGTCACCTGTTGTTCTCTCTCTTGATCTTGATTGGCACATCGCAGTAGGGACAATTGCCAAATATGGTATTGAAGCCATATTTGGAAATAGTCTGGTGACCGGAGGGTAGGGAGCTCAACCACTGATAACAGAAAAGGAAAAACGTAAGTGTGCTAAAAAAAAAATATTTCAAATGTTTAAAGGTGATGACTCATCAGTATTTAACATTGCTGTAAACCGGTGTCATATGAAAATCAGACTCCTATGAAAATCGGACTCCTTTACCTATTATTGGTTAAACCCTCTCATGTGACCAGTCACTCTCATAATTATCTTCACTTAAGCATGTCCAATATACCAATGAGTCCGTATTTCAAAGAGTCCTAAATTCACGCTACACTGGCTTTAGAAAAAATGAAAAATTGGTTCCTGATTCATCAAGCACTCGCAACATTCAACATTCCAGGTTGCTGGGAATCCATGCACAAGTATCTCATCAATTGGACAAAAAAAGAGACAGAAATTCAGGTGTCAGGCTTGTCAACCCCTAAAGTGGAACTTTTCACCCCAAAGCGGGGTGCTGTGGTCCAATGGTTACGGTGTTCAACTTGTGTGCCGTGGTACATGGGTTCGAATCCCAACCGTGGGAACATGGTGTTTGTGCTCTTGAGCAAGGCACTTTACCATTATTGCTTCGTCCTTCGGACGGGACGTACAGTTGTAGGTCCCGTGTGCTGTGTAATGCACGTTAAAGTACCCAGTAACACTTCGCTAAGAGAAGGGGTTTGCCCCCAGTGTTTCTGGCAGTGGCTGCAATATGCGCCGCAGCACCATGTAAACTATGATGAGGTGCTACATAATTTCTCAGAAACTTTATTTGCCTTTCTTTTATAGACATAATTTCCAGCACCTTGAGTACCTAATTGTAGGTAGATATGTAAGCTATATAAGACTCCGGTATTATTAAAGTGCACTGTATCATATTGACGAGAGTTTAGTGATAAATTTACAGAGGGACATTGATGTGCACAAAGGGCATTGTACCAGTAGTTTACATCATTAGGCCACGCATATGAGTAAAGCAGAACTCATTAGTAAACCGGGGGATTCATTCTTGGAGATTTCAGCCATTTTACTTTTCAACTGACGAATTATATTTGGTTGCTAGATTTGAGGAATGTGCTAGATGTTTCAGGACTTTTTTGTCCCTCAGACTTGATTGGCTTCTGCCTACATTTTTTTCCAGGATTTAGGTAATCTGACAAGTAGGGTTGCTTGTATCTCTTGAGACCCATGTGTAATGAGAGGATAAAATTGAAAGGAATCCCCACAAGTTTGGCACAGTTGCTTGCACACAGTACAGTAAGTATCGAGACACACTTGGGGCGCCTAAAGCATCCTCTCAGAGAAAATAATCTTTTGATCAGACAAAGAAAGAATTAAGACCCAACAAATAAACACTACCTCATATAGACAGCTGTAATGGTAAGGCTTGTTGCACTGCGGATTGTCGCATGCGCGGTCTGGTATGGCGCCCTCAAGTCTGTATGAGTAGCAAATTCCGCATTCTTCGCTGAAATCCTACGACGAACATAAAAACATGTACCATTAACATTAACTCATCATGCATTTGGAGATTTTCAAGTGAATATCAAAACCAAGGGCATCAGTGGTCCTTCTTGTGATTTGGATTGGAAACAAGAGTTTGTCAGAAGTGACCTACAATGACTTTGCATTGCCATTGTCAGACGGAGTTCAAAGCAGTTATAAACAGCACTCAGAGATCATTATCAAAGGCAGACTGTGGTTTGATACACATTTTTAAATTGACCACAAATTTAGAAAACTGAACTAGATTCAGACTTATGCACTGAATTACACAAATATGCCATATTTGGAGCCCAGGAGGGCATTGTAACGATTGAATTTTGGGGGTGCAAACTAGTGGTGGGATTTAAATCCAGATTTTTTTAAATTCGGTTTGAATCCCACTATTACCACTGATAGTGATACAGGCTAAAGAACACAACCGTTACATTCCCCAATTTGCTCCATGGTCTCTCACTGTAACTGCATTCAGTTGGTAGTGGTCTTCTTTGTATATGAATAGCCTGCCAGTTCAACTTATCAGAGAGTTTCCGTCCATTTTTTTCAACATTACAGCTCTGGAGTGTTTTTGTAAAGGCCCAGTGGTCATTGAATCCTGCAAAGTATATCCAGTCATTGGGAGGGCATTTCATGCGGCACCTCACTCGTCACTATTCGTTTGCATGACTGTGAGCTGGATGGGAACTTCCGCTGAAATCACTTAACCGTTGTTCGGTTTGAAAAAATCTCCAATTTCTCCCACCACTAGTACAAATTTGAATCAGGTTGTTGACATAAGTTTAGATTGTGCTTTGATTAAAAAAAAATCAAAATATTTCATTTTGGGATTGAAGTAAGGCTGCTAAGTGTCAAATAACTGCTATTTGTACCCTGGAAATGGCATCATTACCGCTTCCTCATTCGCTCAAAAATATGGTCTACTGACTGCTACTAAAGGCAACTTTTCTCTGTTCAACTCACTGTTATCACTGTCCTCACCAAATTGTGCAAAGAGAGCCTTTGCGGTAGTAAGCAACCAATTTTGTGATCCAGGGGTGCGTTCCATCAAGCAAATGTTGCCAATTTCTTTATAATTTGGCATAATGATCACTACCTGTGCTGTATACAGTTATTATAATCATGTCGATCCAGCACTGGGTGTTGGCTCCATGTTTTTCTCACAGTTTTTGCCATCCATCACATCATTAAAGGCTTGCCTACTTCTTACTGTGCACGGTGCTATATTCTGATCTTTGCCTTCTACAACGGCAACGCTGACTTTCCGGTACCCGGACGTAGGCCAGGTCACATGGGTCAGTGAGAGAGCCCTATGGGGAAATCGTTAGGAAAGTCTACTTTCAAAGCGCCCACGTTTTACTTCTGTTCCTCGTTATGAAGTATTGTTGTGCTGAAGAAACAGCGAGGAATATTTAAGACGTACCTCTCTACTACTTGACTGGGGTGACGGGAACTGGATGTCTAGAAGAGTCTTCAAGTTGCTCAACAGACTCCTTCCAGTGTCCCAATCCTTGAGGTTGGCATTCAACTTGTCTCGCATAGGATTGATGACTGTACCACAAGAACACAAATTACCAGAACCAGTATTATGTAATGCAAAGGGATGAGCAAGTCTCACGTCTTCAAAAAGACCACACGTCCCACTGACATAAAAAAATCTCCGCTAAAAGTTGTGTCAATGACCAAATCTTTACGCAATCTTATCGTGAATTTCGAAGTACGTTTTGTGAAACCTGTACATGTTTAATGTTCTTCAGACAAGTCCGCAAAGCCATGCTCAACTTCTTTGTAAAAGTGGTACAAACGTGACCAACTTCTGATTAAAAATATTTTCAAATCTATTCAGAAATGTTCAGGCATATATTGACTGGATACATGTATTGACTATTAGAAGCAACTGTAAGAAACTACTAAAAACAATCCTGTTTTATTGGAAGGGGGGGGGAGCCAATCCTAACTCACTTGGTATTTTAGCTAGGAGCCTTCCTGAATACCCCAAAAATCCACCACTGCGCAGAAAACCAATTGTATAACCTTGTGTACTGTATCTTTCTAAGGACATCAAGCCAAATGTTAGCTCTACCTTTCTCAATCCTACAAAAATGCTTCAAAACTCCTGATGGACTTTAAAGGGCCATGAAGTGAATATTTAATAGGAACTAATTTTGTGCTACTTTCCGATCCTCTTAAGTGTATGAAAACTATTTGAAATCCCTTTTTGGTTAGTTTTACTGAAAAGTGCACTTCTTTAAACATTTTAAATTTTCCATGCTTTTCCTGACAAATGAGGGCGCTGTTGCTGTGATGTCATTTCAGTAAGACACTGTTCATATAAGGTGTTTTCTGTTGAAATTGTGAACCCCAAAATTTGCTAATTGAAAACATTTGTGAGAAAAGTTTGCTAATTGGCTTACTGCCATGAACTGACACAACAACGAATCACCAAAGAAAAGAAAGTTTACGCCTGCAAAATATCCAAAATTCTGGCAACTTTTTGTGCACAAACCAATTGCAACATTGAGGTTTCTGCCAGATATGACATCACACTTGTGCTCATGAACATGGAAATTCACATTAGCATAAAAACCAAAAATGGCACCAAAATACCCTTGAAAGCAGCAATATGAAAATGGAACATAAGGTTAAAT